>JBBMKB010071932.1:0-13955 GCA_037833945.1 Alaria marginata | reverse complement strand
TGGGTTGCTCTGTCGATCGACCGATCGGTGGGTCACTCGATGTCGTCGCTCGGTAGTTCGTTGGGCGGCCTAATAGTTTGGCCGCCATCATCGCTCTTGTTAGATAATATGATTCGCGTTGAGCGTTTGTCCCTGTGGCTGGCGCCGCACTCTCAATGCACTCCTACTTATTATTGTCTGCTGACGAACAAGTCTTTAAGACCTGTGTTTGTTTGTGTAGTGTGATACGAAACACCTGGTGGTGACATATTTAGTATTAATAGTACACTGTGGAACAGCAGGGCGACGCATATAGCCCTGTTAGTACAGTTTCATATTTTTCTGTAAATATCAGCCTACGTTTCTGGTTAGCCTGTTTCTTAGTAGGTATCCTATACTGTATCGTCGGAAATAAACTCATTTCTGGGACATTGTTTGTTTTATGCTGGGGTCACGGGCTTGCTCAACGCGTACTACTACATTTTCGCTTTCCCCGAAGCCGTTTTCGGGAGAGGTAGAGAGCTCCTCACGTGCGCAGATTCAGACATAAAACGGTGCACCGTTGATGTCATAGAGCCGAGAATCATGGATGGAGATTGGGTATTATCTGGCTTGGACTCCACTGACACTATCGACGTATGTATACGCGCCACCGGTGAATGAATATATTTTCGTTTAACGTGGTGATTCTAGGCTGCTATGCGGGTGGGGGTATGGGTTAAAAATATGCTGTAATACTGTAGTACTGTAGGGTAAATCACGCGCGTTATCTATTCGGGGGTGATGATGTCGGTTGTCTGTATGAACGATTTTCATTTTCGTCCGTTGTATTTGTGCTGGTCGTCGGGCGAATGACGCGTTCTTCGGTAGGGGTAGCACTTTTTTTGTGTTTCTATTTTCTGGATGACGGGGGCTCCTTAACCCGAAATGACTTACTAATAGCATAGGGATGTCACTCTATTTTTTTTATATGCTCTTTTTTGTATAGATGAGCCAACGGTTTGTTCGTCGGACTGCACTTTCAGTTTGCTCAGAAGAAGAGCGCTTTGAGTGAGGTATAGAGCTCTTCAAATGAGGACCCTCAGAAGGCAAATACTAATGGTGAACCTCTACCGTTGAATGTGTCGAATCGGCGTATGTTGTTTTTGTGTACATGTATAGACTAAACACGTGCTTCGTATGGACGTAAGTGCATGTTCCAAACAACACTATACATACTGAAACATCCATGTTCAGCCTTGTGGAAATACATGGTGTATAGATCTTTCGCAAGGTGAAGGTGCGTTAGAGGTGAACCGTAACGCCTACGGCAGAGGGTGTACCCCAACTTCCACTACTCAATTTGAGTTTAGGCCACTCCAAAACAGACGGAACAAGACTATGTTTGTTTAAGATTATGAAGAGGTAGCCGCTCGAATGAAGGAGTCTGTGTCGCGAGAATATTGAACGCCTAGAAACCACTCACCGTGCTACCGAAATTTTGCGCGCGAGTATAGCTTTGAGTCGCTGGTAAAAACCATCCGACGGTAGGGGTGTAGCAATAAGCTTCTGAGCTCCTGGCAAGAGGAGCTCAATATTTCACCGGAAACGTGACTTCCGAGATTTTCGTTCGCGCAACCCGATCAACATTTCTGTCTGCTAGTTCTAAACCAAATACGCTCGCGAAATGATCATGCCAACGTGTCGTTCTTCACTTCAGGAGCCCAACCGGTCAGGAACGTTTGATCCCAAAACGCACAACCCCTACAGTGGGATGACTCAAATATAATGCTCTAAAAGGGACCCCCTTAATGTAGCGACCACCTAAACGGGACGGAAACCCTTGTTTGTGCCGATAGAAAGCCAAATGTTCCTTGGAAATACAAGTTGCAGGTGAGTCGGCTTTCGCAGTATAACAGTCGGCTGTCTTTGAACGGTCCTTCACTTGTTGCTATCAGACACATTATACAATATAGGTGTTATTAACACCATTTTTTCCCGAAGCTCCTCACTTGAGTACTACTAGGTTATTCTATGCCTCACCGAAAAACAGATTTTGAGCAAAATGAAAGTTGCGAGCCGATGAACAAACCCATGGCCCATCTATACAGAAAAGCATATTGCAAAAATGGAACGGCATTCCGACGATTTTGGGTCAAGGAGCCCCGTCATCATCCAGAAAATAAAAACGCCAAAAAGTGCTACCTCTATCGTGGAACACGTCTGGTGGCTTAATCGGGCGGCTGTCTTTGGACAGTGTGTGTGATGAACTGAGCTGGAATTGTACACCGAAGTTGGCAGTTGGCCGGTTAGCCGTACGTTTATTAAGGGTGAGTTGTGCCTTTGTTGTTCCCACCCTGGACTTGCGGCACAGCCCCTCAGGAACCGCATGAACGTCCATTGACTACCATCAAATAAACCTGGTATAAGCCATATTTCCTACGTAGCAACACCACCACTACGGGCGCGGGAATCCTGCATCACGGGAGGATATATGTATTTCCTGCAGGGGCGGGTATACTCGAAACACAGTCCCTACAACCCCCCCCCCCCTGGTTCAGTTGCTGTAGGCATGCCGAAGTAATACATCCTACCCATACTTGCGAGTAACGTATCGGTTATATTGGTACTGCCTGCAACGCGAAAACGCTCTAAAGAATGGATGAGAAAGGAAAGCGGTCCGATATTTTCAGGGGTACACAATACATCCGGCACATGGTTTGTTGAGGGGGGTGTACGACGCAGTGCGGCCAATGTCCACGCAGCTTGCAAAGATAGGTATCGACCATCATTTTGATCGAACTCACAGCTGACGTATTTTAAGTATATTTCATACACTAATTTGTTTTTTCAACTCGTATGCGAAACAAGGGGTTTTCGCCTTGCTTGACGTATTTCTGCGCCCAACATAATCTCTATTTCGGTGCGGGTCGCATTGGTCTGGGGTAGCATATCACTTCCTTCTCCTGCTCTCCGAGAAGCACATCTAGCGCTTGAACCACCTGCTCACCGATCACCAGGATGCATGCATGCGTGATGCGCGGTGTGTGAAGTCGGTTTAGTTTCCTCGTGCCCTGACCCTTAAATAATTCCGATGTACAGAAACTGCGGCTTGGTGCTGGCGCTGTGTACAAGGCACGTGTGTTCTCGTCTGCCATGTTTAACATGTGTAGCATGTTGTAGTGTGTGGGAGTGCTGCCAGCCAGCTTACGCTCACGCATTTATATGGTAGAGATTTGACACAGACCACCAAATCCTTATGATGTCCACTCTTTGTAGAATATGTTAACACCCGAGTCCTCCCACGGTATAGGGGTGTAGCAATAAGTTTCTGAGCTCCTGGCAGGAGGAGCTCAACATCTCACCCGAAACATGACTTCCAAGATTTTCGTTCGCGAAACCCGATCAACATTTCCGTCCGCCAGTCCTATGAAACAAATGCACTCGTAAAATGATCGTACCAACCGGTAGTTCCTCACTTCAGAAGCTCGACCGGTCAGGAACTTTGGACCCCAAAAAGTGGAACCTCCACCGTGGAATGACTCACCCGCACTTGTACTACTACTACGGGGGGCCGTAGTAAGTAGGACCTACGGTATACACAAAAAAAACTACATATATCTGCTACTTTTTACTAACAATATTTGGTCTTGTTTACTATGGTCCCCCGTAGTACTATCAGCGGAATTGTTTCGCTCGACCACTGCATTTGCCCCAGTTCATTGTCCAGAGTTACAGTCAGCAGACTATTTAGCCGCCTTGTAATAGCAGTGTTTGTGTCACATCCAAACAACGGTGTATCTTCCGCCGCTCAAGCCAACATGCCGGTTGCGGAAAACATCATGTCATAGAAATCTACCACCGAAAACAAGACAACTACGACGGGACAAACAAGTACTACACAGCTGAATTCAAAAATCAAACGGCCACCCCAACTCTTTATCACCCATTGAACCAGTGTTCGTTTGAAGTTTAACCGGCGCAATATGCTCGTGATAAGCATTGTGTCGATCATCCCAAAAACCAACCATCCCATCACCAATACAAATGAGCCTGTTCGCAAGCACTTCCAGCGCCCCTTGACATCTCTGCAATCGAAACTAAAAAACACAATGGACCAACGCTGCCACGACCGCTGACATATCACGACAACCGGCAACCGACATATGTATACACACCTCAAGCCCCGTTTATGCGATGCGACACAGGCAACCCACGGTCGATCATCATGATACTGACACCTACCTGTGCCAGCAAACGAAACCTTCCCACCAACCAAGCAACCCTTGCCGGTAGCCGATAGCATGATCGTTAGACAAACATCACCGTAGACGGGTCACTCTTAGAACTTTTTCGTTTAGCAACGACTAGCCACCTCGCGCCCTATGCACAACCAAACCTATACGTGAACGTTTGTGGTTGTGTTTGTGCTTGGGTTTGTGGGACCCAGACTGGTCAGTGAAGACGGGGGTATTCCCCCTGCGGTAGCCTAGCTCATTGCCGGTCGCCGAGAGCACGGGAATATGGATATGGACATTCACATGATAAAAACACGAGGAAAACCGTTACCCATATAGCCCCTGTTCAGTGTTTTATTTCCTAACAGACAGTTTGCCTCTTATTGTACTCGAAGCATGCACCTCTCAGCAACAACAATGGGTCATAGAACCCCTAGAAGTTATCCACACAAGAACATTTCCGTTGACATTTTTGGTGAAGGGTCTGAACAAAAACACCCTACCCTAGACTGCACAGCTTCAATTCCAGGAAGGCTCTATACATGCCGTTCGACAATTCCCCCCAATTCGGTACACCCCTTCGTCTTTCCGCCCAGAACACCGAGTGTCATAAGCCCCCTCGGCATCCAATAGGCTTGAGTTTATGGCAACTTCATAATGGAAGTTTTCGCGTCACCCTTGTGCTGTTCGTGCTGAAGGTGCTCTTCTTCTTTCTTGCAACAGCCTAAACCAATTTTAGTGGCAGACAGGCGGCCATTGGAGAGGTACGGTCTTAGCTGCTTTGCTCACTGTGCTGTCGTCGTTTTTTGTGTCTTCTCCGGGCGTTACCTCGCATCTTCGTCAAAACCGCAAGGGGGCGACCACACGTGCCGCGGGTTGGTAAGTCACGTGCTGCGATAATAAGCGTAGCGCCTTTACGGTCAAACTACTTACTTATGTCAGTCAAGCGAGTAACTCCGGAACATCGTTGATGTTTTTACTGTTTATCTTCGTTTTGTACGTAGGTTATTATGGTCATGTTAATCCCGTGACGCGTCCTTTTCGCCCGAAGTCGGGCTTTGGTGATACATCTAGCTCTTCAAGCCAAGAGCCTAACAATACATAAGTGCACATCTGCCGTGGTGTGAATCCCTAGGACACGTTCTACGGTAGAGGTGCACCATTCATTAGTATTTGCCTTCTAAGGCAATTTGCCTTCTGAGGGTCTTCACTTGAGGCGCTCTACACCTCGCCTTAAAGCTGGTTTCGAGCAAACTGAACGTACAATCTGATGAACAAACCCATGATGGCCCAGGTTGAAAAAACACTGATTTTGTTGAACAACAATAATGAATGGCATTCCATTCCGACGTTTTCGGGCTTAAGGAGCCTCGCCGTTTAGAACACGTGTTGGATAAGAGTAATCCCGCGATAGGGATTGCACTGTTTGGGCCAAGCGTTTCTGACCGGTTGATCTCCCCGTCAAGTAATTAACTACCGGTTGGTATGATCACTTTACGAGTTTTTTGTTGTAGGACTAGCCCACAGAAAGGCTGGTCGGGTTAGGCGAACGATTGTCTTCGAAGTCATGCTTCAGGTGAGATATTGAGCGCCTCGTGCTAGGAGCTCAGGAAATTCTGCTGCACCCTTATCGTGAGATGACCCACAAAAAATATATAGTACATATAACGCAGCACGTGCCGTAGTGCATACAGTCTTGATATCAAACCTTGCGTCCGACCCGACTTTCTTCGTGTAACGCTAAAAAACCCATCTGAATACGAGGCGTTGTTGCCGATACTAGAGCGCCACATCAGTTATTGCTGGCAGAGCAAACAACCTTCTTGATTTAGCGTCCTTCCAACAATCCTATGTCGACATCAATGCCCTAAACCTCTCCACTGTATGAGATTACGCGCTGATCAAATCGGTTGGTAGGAGGATGGATATTATATAGGTGTTACCCGATGTACTTTAGCCAAGCTCTGCCGCAGCACGGTATGTACCTGAAAAACAATACACCTCGGAGCTCTGTTTGAGCCTTGGTAGAATAGTACTTTCGCGAGATGTAGGCACCAGCTGGAGCGCTCGTTGATTTTAAGACTTTCGTTGTTCCTCACTTGAATCGAGGACGCAGCAGTCCTTCCAGGTGCACCCGCTAATCATGTTGGTGCAGTCGAAGCCCTCGTTGCCATCCGCTATTTCGTATCCGGAGGGACACATGTACCTCGTGCATCTCCTGTTTGTTATAATCTTGGTCTCGCTCGACTTATCCTTGATCGCTTTAGGATTAATTATGGGTTCCTCGTCGTCGTGTATGTCAGGTTCGTCCTGTTCCGCAGCGTAACGTTGCAGCGAGGTAATAAGCTTAGAACAGGCAACCCACTTCGCAACGTAACCTGTATATGAAATTTGGGCATTCCTCCTCGTCGGCATCGCCTATCACATCGAAGCTGTGGGTATGCGCCACGGAGACCTATAACTGTCCCACCTCATGGAAAAGGCAGAGCAACGAAGCGTGTCCTATACACCGACGGTGGAATCATTCATGCGTTCAAGGTCAAGGTATGACGAACCAAGTCACCGACGAACGCCATGGTCCAACTCATGGTGGCAGCTATCGCTGCCATCTGGATAGGCCCAAATCAACCCATCTCGTCAAACCTTCGCGAATTATTCAAACAGTTGGACGGAGCCCAGGCATGACTGTTACTGTCTTTTGAGCACGGGGGAAGTTCACGTGTCAACCACCCGTCGTGCTAAAACCTGGCAGGGTACCAGACGTGTACTGGTACAGGAAATAAGATATTTCAACCTATACCTAATTTCGGTGGAATGTCTGAAATCTATCCGGACTGACAGGCTTAAAAAATGAGCTACGCAGTATCTTATCGATATTCTCCGGTTCAAGACGGACCCAGCAAGCTGTCCGTCATTCTGGGTTCGTATGATTGTTTGGAGTCATCCCACGGTAGGAATGCAGTATTAGGTTTCTGAGCTCCTGACACGAGAAGCTCAATAAATCACCCGAAACATGACTTTTCCAAGATTTTCGCTCGAGCAACCCGATCAATATTTCTATCCGCCTTGTTGTCCTAAAACAAATACACCCGCAAACGGAATACCAACTTGTAGTGCCTCACTTCAGCAGCAAAACCGGTCAGGAGAGCATGACCCTGAAAAGGGCGAGCCCTGCCGTGGGATGACTTTGTGCCTCAAAGCAATACCAAGGTCAATGTCTTGCGGCACTGCCATGTGGGGTTCAGTACGTTTCACGAGACCCACGATGGAATAGTCCCCGCATGTGTATGGGTTATTCGATCCGAGTCGACGGTGGGACTGGTTCCACGACAGAGGTAGCACTTTTTGTTTTTTTCTTGTTTCTGAATGACGGGGCTCCTTAACCCAAAATCGTCGGAACCTCCTTGTTTTTCAGTCCGATTGTTTTGTACGCCTAGGTCATATGGGCTTGCCCATCGGGTTGCACTTTCAAAATTCTCCAAAACCAGTTGGTGGGTGAGGTTCAGGGCGATCCTAAAGTGAGGATCCCCAGAAGAAAACGAGCTTTATAATTATAACACCTCTATCGTACTATTATTACGGGGGAACGTAGTTAATAGGACCTCCGGTATACACAAAAACCTATATGTTTATATATTTTTACTACCAATATTTGGTCCTATTAACTACGTTCCCCCGTAATAGTACTATTAGTATTATAAGTACTATTAGTAGCATGTGTCGTGGAAACATGTATGTGCTGTAGTCTCGCCGCGAAGCAGACATACTAAGTATTGATAAGCCGGGGTAAGACGCGTAGGAGGATCCTGTTTTTTTACCCTTGCTCTAAGTAACAACGTGGGAAAGAGAAGGAGAAAAAAACGGCCAAAATAAAGATCTGGACCGGAAAGCACACACAAACACGCAAAAAAAGCATGCACACAAAAACACAGACACGTGTACAAACTGCACTCCCTTTGAAAACGGGATCACGACGTCGTCGAAAAATTGTGTGTACCATTTTGATGTATTGTGAAAACTTAACGGCAAACAATCTCCCCATTTGCCGTTGTCATCGCACTATACCGCGGGACTTGAGAGGTTTGTTCTGCGGTACCACACCTCCACGTCACCGAGTATCTCGTGAAAATGACCACACTAACGTTAATTGAATTATAGAGTGTGAACAGTAAATACAGTAGAGGGGCCTATATAAGATGGTACAGTGAGAAGGGGTTTCGGCCGCCTTATATCGAGAGACCGCCCTATTCGTATAGGTAGTTGTACTCAGACTTGCAGTGGTGCCAACCGACTTCAACCGCCCTATACCGGGTGGCCGCCTTATTCGAACCGCCTTATATAGGTCCCACTACTGAGTCATCCCGCGGTAGGGGTGGTGAGAACGCGGTGAAGTCTACTCCCGCCCTATATCGGGTGGCCGCCTTATTCGGACCGCCTTATAACCCACTACTGAGTCATCCCGCGGTAGGGGTTGCGAGAACGCGGTGAAGTCTACTACCATCCTATATCTGGTGACCGCCTTATTCGAATCGCCTTGTATAGGTCCCGCTACAGTAGAGTGATGCAGCGAATCGGAGATCCTTTCATGTTCCATACCTCATCTTCTTCTTTCGGCAGTACCCGTCTCATGTTTCTGCCAGCGGCATCTGCCATTTGACGAGGAAAACGACGCGACGGAAAACGATGAACCGTATAAGTTTTCAACGCAAACTCGCTGTATGCTGATAGGTTTCCACCAAGATAGACGTTTCGCAGCATCGAGTACGTTCACGTGTAGGTATATTGTATATTGTAGGGTATCTCTGCCGTAAACTTCGTCGCACGTCGGGTTGGAACACATCACTTTCTTCCTTGTACAGTTCGTATTCTGCCACTAAGTGGGTTCTACTCTAGTCTGGGTTGCCACCCGGGCAGGCACTATTGCAGTCAACGCCCACTATATATAAATATTTCACCCCACCCCCCTATACAATACATAAAGGGGGGGGGGGTGAAATTAATTAATTGTTTTTGATGTTGTTGGAAGGAGACGATAGGTACGTATAGGGGGGGGGTGAAATTAGTTAATTCTTTTTGATGTTTGAAGGAGACCATATTGCGCCATCCCACGGTAAGGGTTGCACTTCTTCATGTCAGGAGCGCAGAAAGTTATTGCTGCACCTCTACCGTGGGATGACTCTATTATTGTGAATGTTTTACTACAGTGTTTGCTACGTGAATAATAGGCTGTTGGAACCCTCGTCAGGTTACCCCTGTAGTGCAGTACAGGACACCAAATAAGAAACAGGCTAATAACAAACGCAGGCTGAAATTTACTAGAAAATGTGAAATTCGGGAACCTTTGTGCTGAAGTTAGTGTAGAATACCCCCCCTATTAAATAAGAAACTCAGCCTGGGTCGATATTTACGTTTATTATTGGGTGTCCTGTACTCCATTAAAATTGTTTTGGGAAGACGCGAGTGTTTAGTGGAGTTATAGGGCTCCACACGCGAGGGGATTCAGAACAACAAAAAAACGTTTACCTCACAAAACTGGGATATCATATCGAATGCGATGAGGTTTGCAGCAGTTGATTCCGAAGGGCGTTCCAACGGGGGAGTCCAGTTCACGGGTCCGGTGTTTTAGGGAGTACTGCGAGCGCTTTCGTCGTTTTCCGTGACCGAACCATGAACTCCTTCGCATCTCGCCTTTACACCTCGGCCAGAACATTGCAAGTGTTCCATAAACTAACTAAGGGAGAACAGTCCATCTTAGAAGCAACAAAAAACAAAACTACTATGATATCTCAGACTACAGTGCAGGATACCTAAGAAGAAACAGGCTAATAAGAAACGCAGGCTGATATTTACCGGAAAATAAGAAATTCGGAAGCCTTTATGCTGACGTTAGTGTAGAACGGACCTCACATAAGAAACTCAGCTTGGATCAGTATATCTGTTTCTTATTATGACGGGGGAACATAGTTAATAGGACCAAATATTGGTAGTAAAAATATAGAAATACATATGTTTTAGTGTGTACCGTAGGTCCTATTAACTACGTTCCCCCGTAATAGGTGTCCTATACTGTACTTAAGATTTATGGTTTTCTACCCCGGTATTGGTCTCGACCGGATACACACCCCAGGTTCCGCCGTTGTGTTGCGTCGATTTCAAGCGTTCCCGTTAACGCATACATACCCGGTACTTCACAGAGGGTAAACAACACCCCCGTCTTTAAGCAAAAGGATGTGGTGGTCAATGGCAATACTATGCCGGATGAGTGCCTCCCGTTCTTCCTTGGGTAATAACCTAGATACTCCTGCAAAGATGAGGCTATATATAGTGTGGTGTCGTGCATAAGAATCAGAACCGACGACTTCCACGAAACTCTCCAGTAACAACAGGTACATAACATTGTCTGTGTTTTCGAACCAGATTCTCACCCGATTTGTATGTCCCTTCGTTAAGACAGAATGTATATATATATATATCCCCAATCCGTCTCTGGCATAACGACTGCTTACTACACTTGCTCGGACAGATATACTTCTATCTAGTCAAGCTGATTGTAACTGGCGGGGCTATTTCATTCGAGAAACAGATTAACTCCGTTGGAAGAACACATGTTATTAACGGTTACATACCAACGCCGTGGGTTTGGCCCTTCATTTTTCCTCAAGAACCAGTCCTTAGGTGAGTTCTTAAATTTCTCAAATGAGGAGCTTCAGGAAAGGGTGTTCGTTATAAAGGCTAGACCACTGAGCCATTCAGTCAGCGCTGACTGAGTGGCTCAGTGGTTTAGCCTTTAAAAGTTTATAACCAACAAAAGAAGTACCTAGTGGGTTACCTCTACCGTAGAATGTGTCTGCAACCTGTGTTTGACGACTCCCTGTCAAGCTACCCGGTATTACAATCGCACAGCACTAGCTGCGCTGACGAAGCATCGTAACGAGTAGCGTGTCATGTCAGCCTTCTTACGTGTGGTCAACGTGCGTCATGAGACGCGATGGTGTGGTAATTTACATACGACGCGTTTGTTCCAGGATTGATTGTGGGGTGCAATTGTAACAGCGTCCAATTTGATGTAACCATATTATTCAAAAAGACGAAATGTCGCCAAAGTCAATGTTCAAAACTGTAAGGGGTGCATGATGAGCGACCAACTCTCACATTTGTCAAGCCGTAGGAGGGGAACACTGGTCACGGCGATGAAGATGGCCAACAACGCAATCAACGCGAGGAAGCGGCCCACCATCTTGTGGTTTCCTGGCTAAGAGTTTTTCTTCGGTAGGTTAGGCGGGCACCTACTGTGGATCATGGAGTGACGAGGGGGAGAAAGTGGTGAAATGCGCGAGCTGCCAGTCGATGGAATCCGGCACCTATACCATGCGATTGCAGCCGTCCAGTCTGAATAAAGTCTTAAATTTTGGACCGAAAGTACTGGATATCAGCCATCCGGTTTGAAGCGCCTCCTTGTTTGTGCTGAAAGCAAGGGATATCAGCAATCCAGTTTGTAACGGCTCCGTTTTTGTGCTAGATTTACAGAAAATCAGAGATCCCATAAATAATACACTACCGGCTCTCTCATAAGAAAGAGCCCTTTAAGAAAATCAGCCTAAACATTACGGGGAAACAAAAACGTCGACAGCTGTTGTACTGAACTTAGTGTAGGACAGAATGTTTCGAAAATATGAAACCCAGCCTAAAACCAACATCTCGGTTTCTCATCAGCGGGCCGGTACTGTATCCGTTGGTTTGTGCTGGACGCACGGGATATTAGAGTTGCATCATAAACAACAGCTGAACGCCAGCCAGTTACCGCACAAGCGATAATCTCCTACGCACAATTGAACATTTTAATAACTGGCACTGAACCCAGAGTTCACGTCGGCAAACAAACGGGTGATGAATTTCATTCCGGAGAATGTCAGCTCGTTTGGAGCATGTCGTGTTGAACCGGCCGTATTTGACGTAAGAGTCCCGCACGATACTATTTTGACAGTAGTAAAGTTGTACTGTGTAGCACAACGTAGCGAAAGTGCTCTGCCGTTTCGCGAATGTTTGCATGCGATCCAGTAGGTCTTCCTATGCGACACAACGGAAATATCCAGGACCGCCGCTTTCACGGGGGGAACGTAGTTAATAGGACCTACGGTAATAAACACAAAAACTTATATACTTCTCTATTTTTATCTGCAATATTTGGTCCTATTAACTACGTTTCCCCGAAATAGAACAATCATAAGGCGCCGACGGCACCACGTAGATCTTCGCATGGGACTAAGTCAGATTCCGCTGGGTTCCCCGACATGCACCTAAAAGCGAGGTGAAATTCGGCGTGTTCCCGCGGTACTTATCGATATAGCTGCGCACGCAGGTTTCATGCCGACAGATATATATATATATATGCAACTCGCCATCCCACGTGCCAAATCAAATCAGAGTCAGGGTGGGATCCGATCCCTGGTGGGATCAGGTCCCGATGGGATCAGGTGCGCCCAATGCCTGGTACGTTGCTTCCCGTTTCGTATGAGGAATACACCTCGCACTTTGCTCATCTACATTGTGGAGGAGATTCTGCATTGTAGATGCTTGTGATATTGTGTAATATAGAGCGTGGACGTTTTAGAGCACTACAGTACAGGGCACCTAGTAAGAAACAGCGATACTGACCCAGGCTCAGTTTCTTATTTTGGAGGGGGGGGGGTGTTCTACACTAACTTCAGCATAATAAGTGCTCCTGGATATCTCATTTTCCTGTAAATATCAGCCTGCGTTTCTTATGAACCTGTTTCTTATTAGGTTTCCTGTACTGTAGCAGGCCCGAGGTAAGATAATGACACCACAGAAAAAGATGACAATTCGTCCCTGCCATATATATGATCTTTCGTTCGTCCCGACAAGAAGGGCTATTATGTTGGATCACGACGACCACGCGAAGCACATATGCCGTTGATCCTGTTGATCGCGAAGGCATAGATCGTTGTTAGGGCAGGAGTGAGTGCATTAACTCTCTCTAGATCCAAGGTGAAGCCGTGGTAATATCCTTATTCCGCTTGAGTTGGGTCAATAACATTTATATGCGCTCGTAGTCCTTGATATAATAGGGGAGGGGGTGAAGTTAATTAAATTTTTTTTATGTTTGAATAATAAAACAGGGGGGGTTGGTGTAGAGGTGGAGGGGGATGGGTGGAATTATTTAATAGTTAATGAGTTGGGATATGTGTGAAATAATTATTTTTGATGTTTGGGGTAGACGATATAGGGTAATACCAGGTACACACTACGGGGGGACGTAGTTAACAGGACCAAATATTGCGAGTAAAAATAGATAAATATATAGGTTTTTGTGACTACCGTAGGTCCTATTAACTAGGTTCCCCCGTAAAATAGTTATACACTGTAGTGTTAGCGTTTCCTCTGCGAATACTGTAGACGGAAACCAGATATCGCAGAAGCGGGTAACTGGTACAATTCAATTGTGGGGATGGTAATTCAGATTAAAGTAGTTTGGGTGGACTTGGAAGCCAGTAGATATATCGCAGAAGCGGATAACTGGTACAATTCAATTGTGGGGATGACAATTGAGATGGATGAAGTAGTTTGGCGCATTCTACGATAGAGGTGCAGCATGTTGTTTCGAAAGCTCCTCACTTGAAGAGCTCTATACTAATAGTAAGTCATTTTGAGCAAACTCAAAGTGCACTCCGACGAACAAACCCGTGGCCCATCGATACCTAAAAAGCGTATATATGTCAACAACAGCATGACATTCCG
>JBBMKB010071921.1:0-13956 GCA_037833945.1 Alaria marginata | reverse complement strand
GAGCTCAATATCTCACCGGAAACATGACTTCCAAGACTTTCGTTCGCGCAACCCGATCAACATGTCGATCCGCTAGTCCTGAAACAAATGCACTCGTAACATGATCAAACCAACCAGCAGTTCTTCACGTCAGTAGCTCATCCGGTCAGAAACGTTTGACCCCAAAAAGTGCAACCCCTACCGTGGGATGGCTCGTGTCTACTTCGTATGCGGTATATCCATAGTATCCGTAGCTCTACAAGGAAGGGGTGAGTATTATGTCTCGTGTTTGTAAGCATATGAAATGCTTCTGATCTCTGGCGTGGCGTTAGGGGTATTGTATAGATACCGAGATGAACTCGGCTACGATATGTATGGCAATAGTCAGCCCCCCATTCGTATCTTCTATCCACCACCCAGGCGCAACCATGAGCTATGAAATAAAATATCATGTCAGGCAATGAGAAACCCGCGTATCAGACGTCCGTCTGCCCCCTTCGACTCAGCGTAGCAAAGTTCTTCGAATATGTATACACTTTATACGGTAGCCGAGCAGTGTTCAGCCGGAGATATGCCCCTCGGGTCCGCTGCAGCTCAGTAGTAAGCCGCATGCTGTAGTTCTTAGGAGCAACAGGGTACGTAAAGTTCATATATTTCAATATGGAGGGGTGTATTAATGGCATAGCGAACGGTGCGTCAATCTCGGAGTAACGGGGGTCAATGTTATCGGTGTCAGCCCCCCTCTCTTTGCATCTATACTACTGTAGTTCCCCAGACCGTATGAGCCATATAATGCGTACATATGTCAAGACTGAACAGCCAGCGTTATATGTACCCCTGTGCCCCCCTCAAAGTCAACCAGACATGTAAGTTTCACAAACCTAATCTAACGTATATGTTAATCGACTGTAACGCCATGCTGTAGCTACGCAGGTTATAGCTGGCACAAAATATCCCCCTCGCCGCCCAGTTGGGTTATTTTGCCCCCGTCGTTTCTATTTGGGGACGTTTTGATAGCGCTGTGATGAGCGACCCCGCGCGGGCCAGTATTTCGGAGCTCCAATATATTAAAGATACTGGCGACTCCACGCAATAACCATAGTGGCTAAGGGGTGTATATGACACGCTCTTAGCACTCGAAGCGGCCGGTGTCTAAGCCGTCATCGACGTTGATATCCACATTGTCATTTTTCTTATGCTAGTTGCATGCATAGTCCTCGACTTGTTCCCGGTAAAGGACTTGACTCCGCGTATGGCGTTCATGAGGATGCCTGCCATCCTTCACTGAAACAACCCCCCTTACCTGCACTGAAGCTAAATCATACCATGTACTGACCAAGACGAGCACACCCATTAACAGTTTCCAATTTCGTACCAGCGTCACCCGAAACTAGATTCACAATGTCAGACCCTACACCAAATATCACCGACGGAATCCTCTACGCCGACACCACCGTCGGCATTCCCACAATGATGGCTCGCCTTGTCACCCTATTCGGCATCAACGACAGCCGACGACGCTTCAAATACGACGCCAAGCCTCGTCGGTTTACTGAAATCAAATACAATTGACTCGGAAATATATAACGCAAGAAAGACAAAACAAATCGGTGGTACCAATGCACCAAACGCAGAACAACAGCAGTAGGCTTGAACGAGATGATAACAAGCGAGATAGGATGTAATTGATTGAACACTTTTTATGTTTCCGCAGACGCTCTTTCTTTGGTACGAATTTGTTTTTATCATTGCATCGGACAGAGGAAAGCAACACGGCCGTTTCGGCTACACCATGATGACGACAACGCCAACAAGGAGTTGACCGTTGTAACAATCTACGTGTATGCGTGTATGTACCTGATGTCCTTTACGCTAGAGCTCAAAACGAACGAATATAGAAAAAGAAAAACGGGACTGTTTTAAGCCACATTAGTTAGGTTTAGGATAAGCTAAGAGTCGCCGCACGGTAGGAGTCGCACGTTTTGAGCCTAACGTTTATGACAGTTTGAGCTCCTCAAGTGAGGAACAACCGGTTGGTATGATACTGCTGCGATAATATTTCGTTTAGGACTAGTCCATAGAAATGTTGGTCGGACTGCGCCAACGAATGTTATTTGAGACATATTTCCGGTGATATATCGAGCTCCTCATGTTAGGAACTCAGAACCTTCTGCTGCACCCCGACCGTGGGACGACTCGAAGAAAAACGTCGGTGCCCTAGCCCAAATAACGTATGCGATCCCGTACTACAGCGGTTCCATGATCGAGCTTACTACACCGGTTTCCTAACGCACCGGTCCAGTAATGCATTACAGCAACGTCAATACACATGGCCTGGAGAGATGCTGGGCACAACGTATAGTCTCGCTTTTGGGCAAGGTCATCGCCTATTCTCCAGCTCACTCGTTTTGATTGACGCCGTTATAACCTTTCCTGGTTAGCGCATATCTAGTTGTACGCCCAGCGCAAGTTTGCAAGTCACGCCAAACTTCACCCTGCTGTGTGTGTCGTTTTGCTTCCTCACTTCGCGTGTAAATATCGATAGTGGAATGTACATCGGACGAGCCTGACTGTATTCCATGTGAGGAGTGGGTTTGCGATTTTGGCTTTGAGGTCCATCCCGATGCTGGTAACTGCCTAACGGGGAGCACGGACGATGGCGGCGACGACTTCAACTTTAGAGACAACGACTCTCGGGGCTGGTACGGTGCCCGCGCGTTGTTCCTGGCCGAGATCCTATGCAGCGACGACAAGTGCTGCCGAAGTGAGTGACGCTGGGGTTGTGTATGTGGTTGCACTTGCTGATTGCTCCATATCGCACGGTAGGGGTTGCACTTTTTAGGGAACAAACGTTCCTGGCCGGTTGAGGTCTTGAAGTGAGTAGATACCGGTTGGTATGATCATTTTACGAGTGCATTTATTTTACGGACTAGCGGATAAACATGTTGATCGGGTTGCGCGAACCAAAATCTTGGAAATCATGTTTCGGGTGAGATGTTCAGCTCCTCATGTCAGAGGCTCGTGGACTTATTACTGCACCCCTACCGTGGGATGCCTCCGATAAACGTGGTCAAGCTATTTACGGCAGTTGCTCCGCGTCGACCGGCGGGTGAAATATGCAAGTACTCGGCCCCAAGGTCTGGAGTGACACTGTTGATCACAAAGTCGAGGAGAATGTGACAAAGAAACGACTACAGTACTTTTCGCCGGCGCTTGATACTGTTGAACATCTCGTCAGATTTGCTCCCACAGGTTTCAAAAGTAAGACCAGTTTATTTCCTTTCATAGGTCCTATCTTGCCTCATGTGCGCCTGCCTGTGTTCCTGCCTGCCCGAAAACGCTTTTTTCTCCAGGTTGGGTGTTTTAGCTGGCAAGACTCGCAAGATAGACAGCATTACGGGTAGTATAGGGTCCATTGCATTTTATAGATTAGAGTCATCTCACTGTAGGGGTGCAGCAATAAGTTGATGGGCTCCTGACATGAGGAGCTCAATATCTCACACGAAGCATGACTTCAACGATTCTCGTTCGCGCAACCCGATCAACATTTGTATCTGCTAGTCCTGAACCTAAAGCACTCGTAAAATGATAATACCAACCGGTAGTTCCTTACTTCGGGAGCTCAATCGGTCAGGAACGTTTTAACCCTAAACGTGCAACCCCTACCATGGGATGACTCGATAGACACCTGGCAGGGCGTGCCTCCAGCTCCTTTGGAACAAATAACGTTCTCCATGGAGCGGTTTCCTCCAGACGTTCGCAGCTGTCCCAAACGCTGGATAATGTTGGTCGTTTGGAAAACGTTGCAAACCAGATATAGCGCCAAGCGGGCGTTCGAACTCTGTATCAAAGTATGGTTCATTCATGGAAGGGTTTGCGGTGTTGGTAAGAGGCACCTCAAGTCCTTGGCACGCGGCCGACTTGAGGGGTACTTAGGTCATGCACGAACGGTGTACTGCCACCCACAAGGTATTGGGTTCAAATCACATAGAGCGTTTCTTCTCTTGTAGCCCACCAACCATTTAACAGTGTGTTTAACAACGACGGAACGTTTCTGAAAACAGACAAAAAACCAATCTCGTGCCAATTCACGCCTGTCCCATTACCTGTATTCAGGTTCAACCCTTGAGGAGTGCATACGCTGGGATTGCCCGCGGGACTTCGTTAACGTACACACGGCGTGTTCCTTGTCCGAGGGCATTTATTATTTCTCCGCCATGCCCTGCAGCGACGATACCTGCTGTACATGTGAGCGATGGTATGGTGGAGCTCATTGTGTGTGTCCTACCACCGCTCTGATTGCAGCATACCCTCAATATTATGTGGTAGATCTCTTGCTCGGGAGGGTCCTTGACAGGCACTGGAAACCAGGCCAATGCAAACGCAGCGCCAATTATGATGCTTTGTACGGCGGGCCAGGTTGGATGAAAAAGGTATCTTGGCAAGAAAACTATTGTAATCGTCATCTGAAACCCGGCGTCCATGTGGTAGCTACGGTATAATACAAACTGTTGCAACACCCCTGTGTACTTGGGCGCCCGGTTGGCCGGTCGGGTTCTCCCAACAAGACGCGATCGAAATGACCTCAGTGTAATAATACTCGATTGCACCAAGATGTGCAAAACAAGACATGCTTGGCACTGCTGTACTACAGTAGCATCAATCGAAACCCTTTACTATCTTGGATCCAACACCTAAATGCTAGTAGCGCAAGTCCCGAAAACGGCACCGCCGTCGGCGCTCTGACAATATTGATCGGCCTTATCTCCCAAATCCACGCCAACAGCAGACGTTGACTCTTCGAGCCCGATACCAAGCCCCACCCGGAGGCCTTTCACCCAGGCGCCGCAACGGACACCGTCTGCAATTTTGGGTTAGTTCCGCCCAAGTCTTGGGGCACCAAGTAATCGATGCAGATCGCGTACGCGTCTTGTCTATATCATCGTAGCCCGTACCTGCTCAACTTATGTGTCAAGAGCAGGCCCGGACAGGCGTCAAGTCGTCTGCGACTCGACTACCGAGCGGTGCACTTGGCACTACAACTCGCCGAAGCTCCACCTTAGACATTACCAGCATGTTGCAGTACTGCATCAGAGGTAGGGTATACCTGTTGAAGCTTGTTGCTCGACCACACCGAGAAGAGGCACAAATTAGCACACACTACGTAACACGTGAAATGTCCCTGCGAAGTGTCGATGAGGTATATACGTACCGTAGTATACCCAGCTCTATATCGAGGAAGCAAGCAGGTGCAGTGCATTTCTAAGCATGTGCATCGCTCCCACTGTAGCATCAAACTGGTGATGCGAGCGCTCTATGGGTGCAGGAAGAAATTGAGCATACTTCGTTACTGGTTCGTAGCAATCCTACTTCCCTTAGTTATATTATCGACACCCCCGGCAGCCATGAGCCGGATAAGAACGTCGCCCACGAAGAAATGAACAATCAGCGATAGGTAACCATGTGCCCCCAGGGAACAACGTCGCTTATTGTTACGGCAGCTATGCAGAGAACAGGCGAGACTTACCCCCTCCCACCACAACTACGGCTAATATATAATCAATGCGTATACCGTATGTGTTGTCCGGTTTCCTTATTCTTGCTCAATCGCTTGTATGTTAAGCCGGGGGTGGTTGGACGTGTTGACGGGAACGAGAGCTCCAATACACGTATATGCAACGGTCACATCAGCTGTCGATGCTACGTCGTAATGCGCAAATAATTCGTTATGCGCAAATAATCAGTCCAGTACCGTACTTTCAGGGCGCCTACAGGGGGTTAGGTTTGCGGCATGTCGGCAGAAACATGCGAAAACTGTGCTTCGCCCCGTTTTGAACTCCTACACGAGCAGCCCCTTTCATCTTGTTTTCTGACCTGGGTCAACATACTTGATGCCTGCCATGTACTCTCGAAATTCGGCTGAAGGAGCACACACTCACATCGTTGAAGCTACTGTATAATTCAGCTTGGGTCGGTTGTCCCATATAGATCCCGGAGCGGCCGCATTGTATTGTTCGATTCGAGGCATGGTAGAAAATATGCTTTATATACGGACGTTCGGCGGAGTGTAGAAGTACCGAAGGCACACGGTCACTGTCAAGGTCGATGGTCATACCACGGTAAGGGTGGCACTTTTTGGGTCAAACATTTCTGACCGGTTGAGCTCCTCAAGTGAGGAGCCACCGCTTGGTATGATGAATGTAACAGGAAATTCGTTTCACGGCTATCGCATACAAATGGTGGTCGGGTTGCGCGAGTAAACGCCTTCGAAACCATGTTTCGGGTGAAATATTGAGCTCCTCATGAGCTCAGAAACGTCACGCTGCACCCAAACCGTGGGATGACTCTCGTTGAGAATTTGTGCCGACATTTGCGGTATTAGATTCATACCACTGATCGCCATCTTTGTTGAGAAACTTGTACAAATGTTCGTCGTCAATCCCAACCTGGCCTGTCACGTGTTAACCTCTGACGGCGATGGTAGCTTGGTAGTGCTACTTCTCCTATAATGAGCTTCCGCAGTTGCATCGAGCTGGGGCTTTGCTGCCAGACATGTTGCCGGTACTTCCAGGAAGCAGTTGCAGGGGAAAGTACGAACATCTTGACAAGGTACGTGAATTTCTCCGAAACTGGTGCCATACATTGGATCACCCCAGGATGGAAATTCGGCGACGCTACTGGTTAAAATCTGAATTTCATCGACGGTATGACTTGGAGGTATACAACACTCTTGGCCGTGCATCTGGGTGCGGCTCGACGGACGCTTGACATTT
Organism: Alaria marginata; assembly: GCA_037833945.1. NCBI lineage: Eukaryota > Phaeophyceae > Laminariales > Alariaceae > Alaria > Alaria marginata. The sequence goes on along the minus strand of JBBMKB010071921.1, from coordinate 7,204 downwards.
AGAAGGACACGATGGTCCCAAGAACTCCAAACCTAAAGAGCTGGAAAGACGGTAGGTACATGGTATAATTTCCTACAGTAGTTGAGCATTTAAATGCCCTCATCCCATTTGTCTCGCGGCTTTAACACCTGCTTGGCAGCCATCTCTCCGTTTACGCCCTGTACTATTGGTAAGGACACATTTAGGTCGCGCCATGACGAACGTCACGGTGAACATTGTTTCCATTTATCTGCCCCGTCTTTCATCGTCGACAGCGGCGTGTACATCAGACCAGCTTGACTGTATTCCATGCGAGGAATGGGCGTGCGAGGCCGGCTACGGGGCGAATCGTGATGCCGGAAACTGCATACTGGGGGACTCGAGCGGAAGCCCCGCGGCCGGTGCCGGCCGCGCGTTAATATCGGGCAATGACTTCTGCAGCGACGCCAAGTGCTGTCAACGTGAGTAGCGCTAGGAGTGTGGGGCAATTGTTATTTTTTCAATGAATGCGGTCGATTCCCCTTCAATGGTTGTTGCAAAGGCAACGACAACATGGCAACCATGACAATCCTTGCCGCGAGCTCTTGGTAATGTTGGGTTTTCCGCGGCTGTTGTTGTCCAAGTGATCTAAGTACTCAGGCTATCGTTGCCGCTTAACCCCTTTAGAACCCCAAACCCCGTCCTTATACTATTATCAAGAAATTTTGTCCCAAAAACGGGTTTCCAGTTCTTAAGGGGTTAAGGTTGCTGTCCTGCTATATGGGCACCAGGCTGCCTGTCTAATACATTTGGCGGGTGAAGCGTGTGTGCTTCCAAGGAAACAAAGTGCGAGGGCACTTCGGACGTGGTGCTGTGCCTGCATTCGACTGCATGAATATTAGTGCCCGATGTGACTTCAGACAGTTGTCAAGAAGGCTACTGAAACCATAAATAAGTCGGATTATCGGTCGAAGATAGCAAACAACAACGGTATAGATCCGTTGGTATTCATGCAGCAGCAAAACGCCATATGTGCTATAAATGTGCCTAGAGTAGACGTTTTCCTAACCTTGTCCAAATGCAGGTATGCGACCAGTGGAGTGGGTGTGGCCGTAACAAGAGGGTTTATATGCGGGGAAACGAAGGCCGTGTCGGTCTTAGCAACTCTCCTCAAGGTCGCATACCGGTCGCAGAGCTTATTGTATGTCGGCAACATACGTGGACACATACCGGGCTTGTCGCAACGTTTACCATGCTCAGGTTCTAGCGCATTAGCGGGTTGCCCCTGTTTTTGTGGCCCTTATGAGAAAGCATGCGTTACGCTGTCGAAGCTACGGCACCGTATGCGGCGGGTTGTGTTGGCGGTGTACTCGGTCGCCTCATTGACAAAAACGGATATAAGCGAATACGTCCTTTGGCTCAAGGAACTGCAGATACTGTGTTTTTCACACGGACGTATTGTAGTGGGCAGACTGCAAGAAGATATATATGACGACTGTTGCTATCGTCACGCGGAACGCGAGCCGACTCTTGCTGTATGCTAAGCAGACAACCTATCTCAAACGGTGCCTAGACACGGATGCCTGTATTGGGCTTGACCTATTACCTTGTTCGGAAAGTCTGAGAGCTGGCTGCGGTGGCGGCCGGGCTTTGCCATTCCTCGAATGGTCAGATTCAGCGGTGCGATTTACAGGTGGTTCGCTAGACATGCTAGAAGTACCCGCAAGACGCAGACACAGCGTAGAGGATCACTTCTGCTGAACTGTTGTAAATTCTTCGGAACTGGCGTTAGAAAGCCGTAAAACCCAGACGGACACACGATGACGCTGGCTGCTGAACCCTTTTAGTTTTTCGTCGGCGGTGCAACTTGGACAAATGCGCGACGCTTTCTCGTGCATCAGAATTCCACCTCTGCGCAGTTATGTCGGTTGAATGTGCACGTAAGTGCCCAGCACGTCGATGAAGTACAATGAGCCGGAGCGACGTCACGCACGCCGTAAAGTTCCACTTTTGAGCAAAGGGAATAGCCTCATCCCACGCGATACTCGTTTGACTTGCGGCTTCGTTCCCTGCCTGGCGGTCATCTCTCCCACTGTGCTTCGTGCAAAGTACGATACAAGTCATGCCAATCTGACCACCTCCTCACTTGTTCCTTCGCTTTGTATTGTCCGAACTATATTGTCGATAGTGGGATGTACGGTGGGCGAGTTCGGCTGCATTTCATGCGAGGAATGGGAGTGCAAGTTTGGCTCTGAGGTTAATCCTGATGCTGGTAACTGCCTAACGGAGGGCACGGGTTATAGCGACAATGACGCATCACCTTGGTTCGATGGCCGTGCGTTATCATTGGCCGACGGTGTATGTGACGACGCCAAGTGCTGCCAAAGTGAGTGCCACTGACAGTGTGTGGCTTCACAAGTTGTGTGTTCAATAAGCTTGGTACGTGGTAACATGTATCGGCGATTTGGAACGATAATGAAGCATTTTTTGTGCCACTGTTTTCAGACAAACAATGTAGCAGAGGGTACACTGGCAAGGCCGGACTCAAATTGACCGTTCGACAGACGAGAGCACATATAAAAGGTATGCACATATGATGGCACCCAGCCTACGTTTGATCCGAAACGTCGGCGTGAGCACATTTTCAATTTACGGCATAGCGCAAACTCTTGGAACACGTGCATACGTTTTAACTGACGATTATCTGATAAATCGATTATTCCAATCATAGTCCGACCGAACTCAGGGAAATCCATCAACGTAAACAACTATTCGACTATGAACATTTACAAACCGTATGCACATTTGCAACAGCGGTTACACCCATTCGTTTCCACGTACAACAATCACACATCCGCGACCGAAGCAAGCGCCGAACATGAAAAAACCGTCAATTCCCATGCGCTAACACTTCGTATTGATATCTAACGAGATGAAGTCGGCAAACAATGGCGCTCTCACACCATCGACAACTTCAGGGCCAACGCAAGGACCTGCCGCGTTCGACTCGCCGCTCCCACTACGCAATCGTTGAATTTTGACCCCAACCCGACGCCAGCGTTGAATCTTACATTCGTGCCTAACACCGTGTCGGCTACCGCTGCCAAAATTTGCCCGACCGAACCGTACACCCGCTCAAAGTTTATAACCGACAACTGCGTTTGCTATACCAGGTCCGACACCGTCACTGCCTTCAAACCCTACTATAGCTCCAACGGTGACACCTTCATCTAGCCCTACGGCAAAGCCAACACCGACACCAACGTTGAACCCTACATACGTGCCCAACACCGGGTCGCCCACCGCTATCCCAACCGGAACACCCAAAAGTTACCCAACCTTTTCACCCACCACGTCTCCCACACCCGGTCCGACGCCGCCCTTCACGTCCGACCCTACTACGGCTCCAACGACAAACCCTTCGCCGAGCCCTACGCCCGGGCCAACAACGACACCAACGTTCATTCCTACAGACGTGCCCACCACCGAGCCGCCCACCGCTACCCCAACCCCAACGCCAACAACACATCCGACCTCTTCACCCACCACGTCTACTGCACCCAGTCCGGCACTGCCCATGACGTCGAGCCCTACTATGGCACCAACGGTGACACCTTCGGCAGGACCTACGTCAAGTACTACATTCGCGCCCAGCACCGAGTCGCCCACCGATACCCAAACGGAGCCGCCAACGCAGACACCGACCTCTTCACCCACAAACATGAAAAAGAAGAAAAAGAAAGCATCCAGTCCGACACCACCTATCACATCGAGCCCTACTTTAGCCCCGACAAGGACACCTTCTTCAAGGCCTACGGTGGTGCCGACACGGATAACAACGTTGAATCCTACAAACGTACCCAACACCGAGCCACCGACCACTACGCCAACCGGACAGCCAACACACGCTCCGACCTCTCCACCCTCGCATCCTCCTACACCGGGTCCGACACCGCCGATCACGTCGAGGCCAACAATGGCTCCAACCGTGACACCTTCGTCTAGATTCACGCCCGAGCCAACAATGACACCAACGATAAGCCCTGCAGTCGTGCCCAACAGCGAGTCACCCACTGATGCCCCCACCGGACGGCCGACAAATGATTGGACCTTTTCACCCACCAAGCCTCCAACACCCAGACCAACACCACCCATCACGTTCAATCCTACCATATCTCCAACGGCGACACCTTCGTCTAGGCCTACGGCCAAGCCAACAGCGACACCAACATTCGATCCTGCTTATATGTCCAACCCAGAGTCGCTCACTGCTACGCCAACGGCATGGCCAACGCAGACGCCAATCTCTACACCCCCAACATCTCCTACCCCTCCCACGACACCACCCATCACGTCGACCCCTACTTTGGCTCCGACATCTACCCGTTCGTCGAGCCCTACAGTGGAGCCAACACCGACACCAACGCTCAATCCTACATTTGTTGCCGACCCCAAAACGTATAGCCCTATATTTTCTGCACGACCCACACAGGCTCCGACCCTATTACCAGCCACACCTCCTACACCTGACCTGGCACAACCTATCACGTCGAGCCCTACTTTAGCCCCAACGCGGACACCTTCGTCAAGTCCTACGATGGTGCCGACACGGACACCAACGTTGAAGCCTACAAAAGTACCCAACACCGAGCTACCGACCACTTCGCCAACCGGACAGCCAGCACACGCTTCGATCTCTCCACCGTCGGCTTCTCCTACACCGGGTCCGACACCGCCGATCACGTCGAGCCCTATAGTGGCTCCAACCGTGACACCTTCGTCTAGATTCACGCCCGAGCCAACATTGACACCAACGGAGAGCCCTGCAGTCGTGCCCGACACCGAGTCACCTACTGATGCCCCCACCGGACGGCCCACAAATGATTGGACCTCTTCACCCACCAAGTCTCCAACACCCAGTCCAACACTACCCATCATTTTCAATCCTACCATATCTCCAACGGCGACACCTTCGTCATACCCTACGGCCGAGCCAACAACGACACCAACATTCAACCCTACCTATATACCCAACACAGAGTCGCCCACAACTACGCCAACGGCATGGCCAGCGCAGACGCCAACCTCTACACCCCCAACATCTCCTACCCCTGCCCCGACACCACCCATCACGTCGACCCCTACTTTGGCTCCAACGGCGACACCTTCGTCGAGCACTACAGCGGAGCCAACACCGTCACCAACGTTAAACTATACATTTGTGGCCGACCCCGAGTCACCCCGCCCCGCCTCCTCTGCACGGCCCACGCAGGCTCCGACGTTTTTACCACCGACATCTTCTACACCTGACCGAACACAACCTATCACGTCGAGCCCTACTTCAGCCCCAACGCGGACACCTTCGTCAAGTCCTGCGGTGGTGCCGACACGGACACCAACGTTGAATCCTACAAACGTACCCAACACCGAGCCACCGATCACTACGCCAACCGGACAGCCCACACTCGCTCCGACCTCTCCACCCTCGCTTTCTCCTACACTGGGTCCGACACCGCCAGTCACGTCGAGCCCTACAATGGCTCCAACCGTGACACCTTCGTCTAGGTTCACGACCGAGCCAACAATGACACCAACGAAAAGCCCTGCAGTCGTGCCCGACACCGAGTCACCCACTGCTGCCCCAACCGGATGGCCCACAAATTATTGGACCTCTTCACCCACCACGTCTCCAACACCCAGACCAACACCACCCATCACGTTCAATCCTACCATATCTCCAACGGCGACACCCTCGTCAAGCCCTACAGGCGAGCCAACAACGACACCAACATTCAATCCTACCTACATTCGCAACCCAGAGTCGCCCACTGCTACGCCAACGGCATGGCCAGCACAGACGCCAACCTCTATGCCTCCAACATCTCCTACCCTTGCCCCGACCCCAACCATCACGTCGACCCCTACTTTGGCTCCAACGATGACACCTTCGTCGAGCCCTACAGCGGAACCAACACCGACACCAACGTTAAATCCTACATTTGTGGCCGACCTCTCGTCACCTAGCCCCACCTCTTCTGCACGGCCCACACGGATTCCGACGTTTTCACCACCGACACCTGCTACACCTGACCCGACACCACGTAGCACGTCGAGCCCAACCTTCGCCCCAACGGGGACGCCTTCGTCAAGTCCTACGGTGGTGCCGACCCGGACACCAACGTTGAATCCTACAAGCGTACCTAACACCGAGCCACCGACCACTACGCCAACTGGACAGGCAACAAAGGCCCCGACCTCTCCACTCTCGGCTTCTCCTACACCGGGTCCGACACCGCCGATCACGTCGAGCCCTACAATGGCTCCAACCGTGACACCTTCGTCAAACCTCACGCCCGAGCCAACATCGACGCCATCGAAAAGCCCTGCAGTCGTGCCGAACACCGAGTCACCCACCGCTGCCCCAACCGAAATGCCCACAAGTGATTTGACCTCTTCACCCATCACGTCTCCAACACCCAGTCCAACGCCACCCATCACGTTCAATCCTACCATATCTCCATCGGAGACGCCTTCGTCTAGTCCTACGGCCGAGCCAACACCGACACCAACATTGAATCCTGGCTATAGGCCCAACACAAAGACGCCCACTGCTACGCCAACGGCATCGCCAACGCAGACGCCAACCTCTACACCCACGACATCTTCTACACCTACCCCGACGCCACCTATCACGTCGACCCCTACTTTGGCTCTAACAGCAACACCTTCGTCTAGCCCTACGGCCGAGTCAACCCCGATACCAACATTGAATCCTACCTATACGCCCGACACAGACTTGCCTACTGCTACGCTGACGGCATGGCCAACGCAGACGCCAACCTCTACACCGACAACATTTCCTATTCCTTCCCCGACACCACCCATCACGTCGACCCCTACTTCGGCTCCAACGGTGACACCTTCGTCGAGCCCTACAGCGGAGCCAACACTGACACCAACGTTAAACCCAATAGTTGTGGCCGACCCCTCGTCACCTAGCCCCACCTCTTCTGCACCGCCCACACAGGCTCAGACGCGTTCACCGCCGACACCTGCTACACCTGACCCGACACCATTTATCACATCGATCCCTACTTTAGCCCCAACGCGGACACCTTCGTCAAGTCCTACGGTGGGGCCGACACGGACACCAACGTTGAATCCTACAAACGTACCCAACACCGAGCCATCGACCACTACGCCAACCGGACAGCCCACACTCGCTCCGACCTCTCCACCCTCGCTT
>JBBMKB010071910.1:0-13956 GCA_037833945.1 Alaria marginata | reverse complement strand
ATTGACCACGCATCCCTTTCGAGACGGAGGGGACGGGGGGGGGGGGGGGATAGAGCAGAAGTGCGACGCACGAAGAGGGCAACCGCAACACCGGTCATTGACACCAATGCGGGGGGTTGAAGGAAAAATGGGCTAAATAAGCCGTCATGATAGAGTCATCCCAAGGGAAGGGTGCAGCAGAACTTTCCGAGTTCCTAACATGAGGAGAAAAATGTCTCACCCGAAACATTTCTTCGAAGATTTTCGTTCGCGCAGCCCGACCAACATTTGTATGCGCTATCCCTAGAACAAGTATGCTTGTAAACATATCATGCTAACCGGTAATTCCTCACTTGAGGAGCTCAATCGGCCAGAAAGGCTTGTGGCGTAAAAGTGCAACCCCTACCGTGGGGTCACTCCATAGTGGCTCCCGGCAAAGAGGGTGATATTTGGGCCCCGCCATTATCGCCGTGCCGTGGGTCTCCTATAGCCTAAGTAGTGACTAAGGTAGTGCACCGCCGCTCGGACCCCCTCTCCTGTAATCAACATCACCAGCAAGAGCAACATCGTGCAGCAACAGCAAAATAAAAAAGCATCACGAATCCCAGAAACACCGAATCACAAAGGTATACAATGGTGGTCCCTCTATAGAGCCGTTGTGCGCCAGCTGGAAACACCGGCACTATAGCGGCAGCCAGCACTCCGAATACTGCCACTACTGGTCTTCATATTTATACCAAGCGATTTCGCAGGCACTATAGTGGGCAACCGGCACTGCCCGACCGACACGACAGAGGGATCACTACTTTAAGCTGATATGCTGTTCTTTGCTTTGCCACAACGCCGTGCACAGATTAAACAGGCCATCGTCGAGATGTACGCCGCCACGAAAAGGTCGTTCGTGCGCGCCCTTGCTACTGAACTGGCATCGGCACGAGGTCGCATTGTGCACGTCGCCGTCGACGTGTGGACTGCGAAGACATCGGCCCACGGAGACAAATACATCGGTGAGAATGTGCACCGCCGGGAGAGGGTGTCCGTTTATGCATATTCGCGATAATATTCGGACGTGTTTTACGATAGAGGTAGGACTTTTTGGCGTTTTTATTTTCTGGATGACGGGGCTCCTTAACCCAAAATCGTCGGAATGTCATTCTATTTTTGCAATATGTTATTTGGGGTGGATGGGCCACGGGTTAGTTCATCGGTTTGCACTTTCAGTTTGCTCAAAACCGTTTTTTGGGTGAGGGTATAGAGCTCCTCAAGTGAGGGGTTTCAGAAAAAAAATGGTGAACGTCTATCGTAGAATGTGTCTCGGAATAATAAAAGCATTGCGTGTGCGCGATATTTGATACCTGGTATTATGCCAAGGGTGCATGATACCACATGCAAGGGTAGCATGTTTTTTCATACCTATCGTATCACATATTCATGCATGCTTGGTATATAAATATACCATATTATCGCGCTCTGGTCTTTCATGATACCGATCTCAACTATTGTTGTGTTTGCCATCCGACAAAGTGTTTTTTAATAGCATGACCTCCAATAATTATTACTCAAGCACTGCTTCTTGTTTCATTTTCAACTTCGCAGGTTTGCGCGTGTTCCTGCTGTCCGAGGACTTCACGCAGAAGACCTTCCTCCTTGCTGTGAAGCAGTACAAGCCAGACTCGACTATGACTGGTGAAAACATCGGCGAACTCGTCAGGGTTTGGGCGGAACAAGTACTGAACGAGTTCGGCGTGGACTGGCATGTGGTGGCCGGCGCAGTGACCGACAGTGTCTCGGACGTGAAGTTCGCTTTTGGGAACATCCCCGGCGTCCTCCGAGAAGGGTGCATCTCGCACATGCTCAACAGGGCAACCGTTGACGGTTTCGGCATGTCTTCGTCTGCTGTGAAATCGAAGAACACGCTAGCGCGGAAGGGAATCGTCCAAGTCCAAAAAGTGGCGGAGCACATGGACAAGTCCGCCTATGCTGTAAGCACACTTTGCCCGCACCCGTAGTTCATGCGTTGGTCTCGTTCTACGATAGTCCCCCCAACTTTTCTTTGATGAAATCGCCGGTTTTGAAACCAGCTCCCTTCCGCATCTCCTGAAATACCGTGCCTCTTGCCACCCCGACGTCATCGTTCGATAGTCTTTTCCAAAACAAGAAAATACATGAATATATTTTTTCATATCATCCTTCCTCGTGTCCGACAGCCATGAAACGTTCGTTGAAGAAGCCGCTGGTTTTGTGGGGGTATCGTAGAACGAGTCGTTGGCGACCTTGCGGTTTGGCTTCGATAGTACACTATCATTGGTGAGCTCCCAATAAGCTTGGCCTTGAAAACAAAACACTCATTCAGGTAGGTTGCGCGATTCGTGTGTTTCCTGGCAATTGTCTCACTCGCAGCGACGAGTTCCTCACGCGCTTGGCTTCGACTTAGCGCGCGAATCACAGGGTGTCAGCACAAGGACTAGCCGAGACCCGGGCTACAAGTTTTGTTGATGAATTATATGGCTGGCCAATAGAGAATAAAGCCCTACCTTCTATATACTGCCCTAGATTATCAGTTATGCATGTTTATTATGCTTGGGTACACGAGCTTCACTATATATTGTCGGAACCAATATGTCAGGCGTTCGTGTGAATGGGGTGTTCCAGTACATAACACCGCTTATAAACTTATTTTTGTGGGCCAGGCTCAAACATTTGTTTGAGTCGGGGTGCCTTCTAAACGATGTTCATAACATGGCATGATAGGGTATGCTGCGTGCAAAAATTGAGGGAAACATGTTCAGTTCCTACTTTCTAATGTAGCGTCGCGCACTGTATTGCAGAAAATGCGACAAGCTCACGTTATACACCCCGCTCACGATCTGCCTGCGCAACGCCCCAAACAGTCGACATGGAAGGACGGTTGCGAGGAGGAGTACGGTTCGCCGTCAGAGGGAGGATTGAGACAAGCTGTCGCGCAACGTTGGTCAAGCGCCACCGCTCTACTAGAGCGCGTCCTGGTCTACTACTCCTACCTCGTCCAGCACTCGGTGCAGTGTGAGGGGGGTTCTGAGGAGGAGCCGCTTGGTGTCCACTTTAAGCGAGAGGTGATCGCACAGCACAGTTGGCATCCTGGTGACATACGGCGTGTGCAATGGACGACCTGCGTATACGTACACCATGCACATATAGTGAAGGACACCTGTGAACGTACTAAAACCAGCACTGAAAAAAACAGTCACACATTGGCGTAGAAATAACCAAGCCCGACGCGGTGATCATGATGTTAGTGCATAGCATACCCGTTCCCACTCAAGAAATCCAGACTGGGCCAGGGGCAGCCGTTTTTGTTTCTTAGGACGAGCTGTTCTGTGCTTTACGCGAAACCTGACGATGCTGGCCGTTCTTTATTATGAAAAATGTATAAACGACAGCTGTCGACGTACAGTAGTAGTCAACTGACTGAAGGTTTTACCACGATCGCCCGCAACAAAAACACCACAAGCTCTCCGGTGGGATACAAAAACCAGTCTAAAAATGAAAAACTTGGATATACGAGTACACGATACAGGTAGATCGGCAATTTTCTAACTCAGAAAAGTTAACTCGGGTATATGTTCTTGCACTCGTGCTAATATTTCAGGTAGAGGAGATGTACAGCCTCATGAAGAACCTCCAGGTGGTCATTCAAGGCAGCTACTCGAGCCGCCTCATCACCTCCGTACCGACGATGTCACGTCTGGTCATGCTTTTGACGAAGGACCTCAACGTCGACCGCCCCTTCGTGTTGCACGAGGCACCGCCACCCGAAGGAGCAGACGCGGCCAACGCAAAGCCCGCTGGAAAAGCCCACGCAGAGCTGACGGCTACCGGGCAGGCTACACGAGTCTCAACGCGCGAAGCGGTGTGGAAGCGCTTCGGGAGCAAGCGGTACGGGGAGGACTTGCAAGGGGAGAGCCATCTCTTCGACATGTCGATGGCCTTGAACCCCGATTGCCGCGCGCTCGGATACATCGACGTGCTATCGCCAACCAAGGGCTTGGCGAACCGCGTGAAGGCTAAGGTGTGGGCGCAGTTGGTGTCACAGGTCGGAGAGGTGATTGCTGCGGAGCGCGCGACCGCCTCGGCGAAGAGTAGTGCTGCGTCGGGCATTGACCGCGCGCGGAAACGCTTGAAGCCTACGCGGTCGACTGATGCGGCCCACTTGATGGACATGAAGCAGTCCGGGTTGTACGATGGGGCTCTTGACAGCAGCGGGGATGAGAGCGAGGAAGAGGACAACCAAGCGGTCATCGCGGAGGCACGAATACTAGTTGCCGCGTGGCGAAACCAAAAGGTACGTAATTAACACAAAGGTAGACGCCAATATACCGTCATTGCCGCTGTACGATGAACGTGAGATATCTGGCAAAACCAAATATATTTATGTTGTTTTCCTCTTGACTGTCGTCTCGGTTTCAGGTGTTGCAAGTTGCTGCTGTGTTTGCATCGTATTCTTGTGTATACGATGTAACATCATCAAGAGTTTGGGTATGGTGCGTTCTTTCACAAAGTTCAGAAGCTTCCCTTTCCTTGTCATCTCCTCCAAAGATGTCGGGAGACAGGACTTTCAACCCTTGACAGACAGCAGGTTTGCCTTGACATGCTGTGACTGACACCAAACTACAAGGTTTTAGTGTGGAACACTTCGGCCCTACACCCTTGACAGCGCATGTTTTCCCTTGCTTGACATGTCTCCCGACATCGTTGATCTCCTCTGTGTGAATCGTCCGCGTGCTGCAGATCCCCAAAGCGCTGAGAAACGTCACCGACGGCGAAGGGCTAGCGATGTTTTGGCGCACCTACGGGAGGCAAAACTTCAGAGAGATCAGCGAGGTGGCCCGCGGTGTTTTGGGCGCGCCAGCAACATCGGCGGTCTTGAGCCGCGACTTCGGCGATGCCGGAAACCTCACCCGCAGCCGCCAGTGTGTCGCGTTGGGCTCCGCGTATGTGGAAATGACCATGTTTCTGCACGCAGCATACGACTTTATCCCGACTTGCATCCCGAAGCTCAACGGCGAGGCCTTTGAGGGACTTATTCCTATCCGGCTGCGGGATCCCACTCAGCGGAATGCTGTGGCTGGCTTAACCGGGGATCCTGCGATGGGAGAGAGCGGCGTTGGTATTGTTTTTCCCTTCGGAGACAGCGACAACGACGAAGAGGACGGCGAGAGCGCGGAGGATAACGGACCCGAAAAGTGGCGGAGGGCCTGACGGGGCCACACTTGTAAATACGCCCTGCTGATGGCCGCACGAAACGAGACTCTCGTTTTCACGTGGTTGCACGAAATGGAGCAGCTGTTGTGGTGCTGAGACTTCCCTCTTTGAGAGATGTTCCCCGATGTAAAAAAGTCTGAGGTGCGCATATAGGGCAGTTGGGCCAGACAAGTAATTATTTGTTGGTGGCAGTAGCACTGGTTTATCTTTGTAGTGTTAGTCGTAACACAGTTCGTACGAGTACCAAACGAGCCCCCTTCTTGCATACATATACGTAGTCATCAACACCAGAGTAGTTTCGGTACGCAGCATGTCTGTGTGGTGGTTCTTCTTCCTACTAATATAGTGATACACCAAGCCCCGTCCGTGGCCTCAGGGATGCAGCACACACTCTACAGGCTTAAGGCCACACACCCCTCCATTCACGAATCATACTCCGTCATTAAACGTCGGACAATATGTATCAGGTTCCCTCCACCTCCAACCGTTGGCTTGAACGGTATATATTTGGAGTAGAAATCAAAAGATTCACGAAGGAGCATAGGTTCAGTTTTTGTGGTTTTGCCGACTTCAGTGGTTGCGTTTCGGTCGTCACTTCTACGTTCTGGCTCAGTTCACGTGATGGTTTACGCTCGACGACCTCCAGAACACGTCGTGGTTATAGGTGTCGTCACTTTCCCCCAACGGTACATGTCTCTGTTGCTTTTTGTCGCGTATATTATTCAGCTTTCCCTCTGCTCATCGGCTTTCGTCCAATTTTGAATTTAGGTAAATCATGCCCTTGCGTTTTTAACGCGGGAAGACTAAGCAATAGCACCATGTGTCGTCACCAGGGTTTGAACGCCCGAACTTCTGCTATATATAGCTGGGGAGTTAGTTAGACTGCCCAGCGAAGGGCACACTTGATCGTTTGACTCAAACTGGCATACTCCGGGAGACAACTCTCCGCTTGATTCGAGCAATGAATGCAACCTCCGAAAGCCATGGGATACAACAGGGGCGAATGGTAGCATATCCGCCAATAAATGCCGTCGTCGCTGTCGTCTCTGCTTGTGATTTTATTCTAGAGGGCGTACAAGCACACCTTGAAAACATAAGAGGCAGGGTTGTAGCAACGGCCGAGCGTATTCTGAAGGGGAAGTTCGGCTTTCGTGTGTGGTGCCGGTGGTAGCTTTGACGTGCCGGTGGTGGTTATAGTAGAGCATATGCCGTGGCTCAGATTGGGCAGAATGGCTGATATCAGCCCCCCACACTACTGAGTAATATTTTTGTTCCAAAAAACTTTCCAGACGGTCGGGGTAGACGTTAGGTTTTAAAGGCAAGCATTGTTCAACCATGTTGCAGAAGCTGAGTCAAGATCCAGACAGCGACGCGTTCTACGATAGAGGTAGCATTTTTGGCGTTTTTTTTTTCTGGATGACGGGGCTCCTTAACCCAAAATCATCGGGATGACATTCTATTTTTGCAATATGCTTTAGTTGTGTAGATGGGCCACCGGTTTTGATCATCGGATTGCACTTTCAGTTTGCTCAAAATCAGTTTTTCGGTGAGGGTATAGAGCTCCTCAAGTGAGGAGCTTCAGAAAACAAATGTGTCCAGCCCCGGATGTGTTTGGGGTGTTTTTGTGGTGTTTTTTGTGTAGCGAGAGAAATATCGTGTCAAGCTTCACGTAAGCAAGCCCTGCTGTGCACGAATACGAGCACATGCGATTGTTGCGTGAGACGATCGGCCACTACAACAGTACTTCGGGGGGAGAAACGACACCATATCAAACAAGAAGCAACGCGGCAAGGTGAGACTACAGACGTCCCGAGTCGATCCATTCTCCGTAGCACGGGCGGGGGACTCCTTTCCCACCCCATCATGAGTCCCCGCTCTCCTGTTGCCAGCAGTGTGCACATGAGCTCCGAGCTCTTCTTCAGATGCGAAAAAAAGTGTCTTCAGTGCCGCCAACTCAGCGTGTGCCTCTTGAAGCTCTCGAGTCTGCTGCCTGACACGACCTGGATTTTCCTGTTTCCGTTCCTGCTGAAGCTCACTGCCTTATAGGCTGGTGCGGCCCAGTACTGGTGCACTGGTGCCAGCCCGGAGGGTCCTGCCGACCCCCACCCCCTCCCCCCCCCCCCCGCGGCGCCGAGGAAACCCGGAAACGCACAGAGGACATCGCTGTCTCCATCATTGTCGCCGTCGTCTGAGGCTTTCCTCAGTGGTCGGGTTGTCTGAGAATGACGGTCCTAGGTTCTTGATAATGTCATTCTTCAGATAGTCTCACGGTTACTGTCCTCCTCAGATCGTTTCAGGGCGACGATCCTTAGAACGATGACGGTCTTCGGAGGCTAGCGCGGAGCTGTGGCGGGGCAGCTCGGGTCACGCTGATGGTGATGTCTAAGACAGTGGTGTCAGATTGGTCAGTGAAGTTCTCGGGTAAAGATACGGCGACTCACTGTGAACTGACGATAGCTTAGGTGCGGGTAAACGAAGGGGGGGCGAACTTGGGGGCCTGCGAACACTCCAACTCCTCTACTATTGAAGGCAGGCGCCAAATACCCGCTGCACGTCTTCGGTTGTCAAGTATCAATTATCATGAGTTAGAGGCACAGGCGCGGTTTGATGAACCGTAAAATACCCTCATTATGCCCGTAGAACCGCAGATTTCAGGGGTATGAAATAGGTGCAATGCACACAACATGCACGATATGAATCTGCTGCAGAACACCATATGTGTGGTGAGTAATAGGCTATTATTACGGGGGACCATAGTAAATAGGACATACGGTACGCACAAAACCTATATATATACCTATTTTTACGAACAATATTTGGTCCTATTTACTATGGTCCGCCTTAATAGAGCACGGCACAGTAGTCTCGGTTAATGCGTTGCTAACTCGAATGTTGTTCGAATATGTATAATATGTTCATGCTACAGCCTTAACATGTTAGGCAGTGGCATGTCGTTCCGAAGTGTAGCCTCTTTCGGTTGTCAAGCTTGTCATTTTGAAACTAGAAGTACTGCTGTAGATGGGCTGGCGGCATGGTCCCGGCGGCTCCAGGAGGAGATTATGCTCCAACTTCAAAAGCATATGATGCTGTTGTGCCAGGTATTCTTGAGCGCCCACACCAATCATTTAAAGTAAACATTGAATTAGGTGAGACCTCCTGGTGTCTGACATTATTGTGTTTCTGGGCGACACGTCATGTCACATCCCATGGCATATCACGGCAATGCCATTGCATGCCACGGATGTGCCACGGACGTCCGTGGCATGCCGTGGCATGCCATGGCATAGCGCGGCAACTACCACGGCATATCATGGCATGTCACGGCATGTCTTACCATGCGCATGCCATGGCATACCGCGGCAACTACCACGGCATCTCATGGCATACCACGGCATGTCGTACCATGCCACGGCACGTCGAGGCATGTCATGGCATGCCGCGGGATGTCATGAGATATACCACCGCGGTTTATGCTGCGACGTGCCACCAGTTTCCATCGACTGCCGCGGGCGCCCCGCGGCAGTTCGCGCGATACATCCCATGATCATCGCATGACATTCCACGAAACGTTCTACGGTAGGCGCCACGACATGCCGCGACTATATATAGAGCTAAAGCGTAAGGTGAAAGGTTTATCATGGAATACTGATGGGCTATGCCTGGCCCGTGAACGACGTCATGCAGTGTCCCACCACGACGTGCCACGACGTGCCACGACTTGCCACAACGATTCTACGATGTGCCACGACGTACCACGACGTGCCACAGCGATGTGCCACGGCGTTCCGCGACGTTCTACGATGTGCCACGACATGCCACGACGTGCCACAGCAATGTGCCACAATGTGCCACGACGTACCACGACGTGCCACGACGTGCCACGGCGTGCCACGACGTGCCATGGCGAGTCACGACATGTCACGACGTGCCACAGCGATGTGCCACGACGTGCCACAGCGATGTGCCATGGCGCGGCGTGCCGCGACGTGCCACGGCGTGCCACAGCGATGTGCCACGGCGTGCCGCGACGTGCCACAGCGTGCCCGTGCCACGACATGCCACGACGTGCCGCGACGTGCCACCTCGTACGGCTACGTTCCACCGTCTTTCCACGGCAACCCGCTTAGGGATTGCTTTACGGCGTGTGTGTGAGTTTAGAAGCGCGTCGAGTCAGAACGACAGGGCTAGGGGGACGGACATGAGCGACTTAATCTCCTACTAGCGAAATCTCCTGTACACATTGCAGTCTGGCAGTCAGTTCATAGCTTAGGGAGTTCATAGCTGATGGAGTTTGGGATACCTGAACTCTCGTCCTGCACATAAGCAAACATGCATGCATTTGGGCGTATTGGACGACGAACTACCAGGTGTGACAACAGGCGCTGGCGTGTGCAGGATGTCATCCATCCATCATTGTAAGTAGGACGTAGAGCCCTAAAGGCTGCTCGAGCAGATTATACGTTGACGGGTTTGCACCTCCTAGAATTTTCCCGGCGCACTCATCCTACATATGCTACTATACCCTACTATACTACTATTTATATTAGGGTGAGTGGTAAACGAGGAAAGGGTGCCTTATTTATGCAGTAGGCCGTGTGCATTCTCAGTAGGCGGTACAGGTGCAGCAGCAGCGGAAATCTCATACTGAACTACTGGAGGCAAAAAACAAAGGAAAAGGTATTGTACAAAAACAGACAAAACATAACGATCCCTTCCCCCTATTGCAAGTATTTCAGTCATCCTCCTTTTGAGGGTGTCATTTTCTTGGTGCAAGTGTTCTCGTTGGAGCTCCAACCGCCCCCCACTAACCACCCCCCTCTTCCTGCTACACTCGGGTAAACGGTAAATGACTCATCATTCAACTTTGGACATGACAGGAGAACAACAGCTATTGTCCGCGTGGGCGTGTAGGTAGTGTCCCTACGAAACGTGTATCTCTAGTGGAGCCGAGACTGTAGGCACGTCGTGACACGTCGTGACACTTCGCGGCACGTCGTGACACGTCGTGACACACTACGTGGTACGGCGTGGCACATCGTGAAATGTCGTGGCACGTCGTGACACGTCGTGACACACTACGTGGGACGTCGTGGCACATCGTGAAATGTCGTGGCACGTCGTGACACACTACGTGGTACGTCGCAGCACGTCGCGGCACGTCGCGGCACGCCGCGGCATCCATTATATGGAACCCTGTGGCACGCCGTGGCATACCGTGGCATGCCGTGGCAGCGGATTGTCGCATATGATGACGAGGGTTAGTTCGTTATACCACCCCTCTAAAACGTCCGTAACTGGGGTGTTCTACTATATCATTCAAACGAAACAAAATTGTCGCGGCATGCCGTGGCATGTCGTGGCATGCCGTAGCATACGGTGGCACGTCCGCGGCCTGCGTCCACGGCATGCCGTGGTATGCAGTGGTATGCCGTGGCATGTCCTCGGCATGCCGTGGCATGTTCGCGGCGATTGACGCGAGAACTGCCACGGCACATCGCGGCACATGCCGCGATATGCCGCGACATGCCGCGGTATGCCGTGGCACATACCGCGACGTGCCACGGCATGCCATGGTATCTCAAGGCACGTGCCATGGCATGCCATGGTATCTCACGGTATGTGCCACATCGTGCCGCAGGAATACTCGATAATGTGAGGTACTGCCCAGCAGGGGGGCCTCGCCCGGGATAAACTCCGCGCTAAGTGCGCTCTCAGCGCCGCGTCTATCCAAAAACAAAACAAAACAAATCAATACCAAATTGTAAACGAAGAAACTACTGCACGCTAAGCTGGGTGGGTGGGATGCTCATCATTTTTCCCACAACCTCTGCTCTCTGGCTTTGGGTTGGTTGGAACAAAGGGTTGGCACTCTTTCTACAAGTCATACGTATTGGACCGAACTCATGGAGCCACCTCTGTGTCTTCGATTGCTGCAATTTCGTTGCTCCCGAGATTACTTCGGGTACACCAGACGGAGATACTCCGGCAATCCCAGGCGACAACGCTTCAGCGACCTCAAGCGATGTTGGTGCAGAGTATCCAGGAAGTGATGCAACAGTGACCCCAGGCGCTTATTATCCTCTGGCGGCCCAAGGTCGTGATGCTTCACCGATGACAGAGTACTCCAGCAATCCCAGGATATACACTGTGGTTATCCCAGACGATGGCGAGTAGGCGACCCTATAAAACGGCAGCGGCCCCAGGCGACGATACCCGGCGATTCTAGGCGTTGATTGTCTAGCGATTGCAGGCGATGATGCTTCGGTGATCTCAGACGAGGAAAATTGGGATGCTTCATCGACCCCAGGCGATGAAACACGGCGATTGAACGCACAGTTTCTTGGTCGATTGTTTATTCGAAGTACAACATCTCTAGGTCCTCGTCGAGTTACTGCCTTGTCACGATGCGATCGGTTACATCCAGCTCATGGATCCAGCTGTTTTTGTGCGTGGTACCCCTGGGTGGCACCGTTGCGGTCAATGAATGCTATTGCCGTCGTTCCTAAGAAACAATCCTACGCTGCGAGATTCCATGTGTCCTAGTCGCCTGTGCCTGCTAAAAACCGCTGTCATGATTTGCGCTGTGGGGATCGTGGCGAATGCACATGCACCCTACGCGTTGTCGCTCGAGCCTCGACCAACTTGAAGCGAATACAAACCCATCCATGCCTACGTTCTGTTGCTGCAGAGGTACCAATATTTTCTCCTACGAGTATTGCAGGTGATGACTCCCCGAATCAAAGCCGGTGGTGATTAACCATGTTGCCGCGTCGTCGCGTTTTGTTGCTGCAGAGGTACCAACATTTTCTCCTATCGCAGGTGATGACTCCCCGAATCAATGCCGGTGGTGATTAACCATGTTGCCGCGTCGTCGCGTTTTGTTGCTGCAGAGGTACCAACATTTTCCCCTATCGCTGGTGATGACTCCCTAAATCAATGTCGGTGGGGATTAACTATGTTGCCGCGTCGGAGGAAGACAAGAGTTGGCGACCCAGTCTTAAAGTGACGATGCGGGGGAAACCAACTTCACGCTCCGGACACACACGTGCTACGATGGAGATTGCACGTCTTAGCTGTTTTTGGTTCTGAATGACGAGGCTCCTTAACCCAAAACCGTCGGATTTTTGGCTATTTGCTTGCACCTAGGCCATGGAATGTTTGTTTTATCGGTTGACACTTCTTTTTTCTCCAAAGTCTGTTGTCTGGAAATTTGTTGTTATACTGCTGATTAAAGTACCATGTAATGTGTTTCCTCCTCAGCCTGATCAATTTTAGCGCCAGACAGGGAATCAGTGGCGGTGTCAAGACGTGTCTGCTTGGTGGTTGCTCTGGTCGCTTTCGGCGTGTGGAGTGCGGTGTACAGTACGAGACATGTGTTAATAATTTGGCAGTTGATAATTTAAGGCTGAGTTTTTATGTAATTTAAGAACTTACAGCTAAGCATATGTGGTCAGCAAGGACGCCACCCTAAACCCTATATACTAGCCTTTAGGAACCTGCGCTCAACGTTGACATCACAATAAGCCGCGAGCCTTAGCCAGAATAGGAGATTCTTAACTGCTGTCGCGTATTGTGGTGAGCCTTTTCTCCTTTACATCATCAGGAATAAACTCGTCGTCCATGGGGTACCCCGTAACGCCGCTGTCTATCAGCATGACGCCCTCGTTGTTGCTAGGCAGGCAGATCTGTGCAGTGAACAAGGCTATGTATCAACATGAAGCCACCATCGAAGTTGAAGTTCCGGCTGAAATCCTGGTCTCCGTTCCATTAGTGAGTGCAATGTTCAGCGCAGTGGGTACAGAGGGATCGGGAAGGTGACATCAAGGTTAAAGGATGGCGCAAATCACTTCAGAAGGCAACTTGGAGAGGAATAGAGTGGCAGTGCGACACGTGAAGGATATAACCGCAGCAAGGTTCATCAGCACCAATGCGCGCGTGCAGGGGGCAGCGGGGCAGGGGGGGTCTAGGCTGCTGAAACCTGGGTCTATGGGCATCCTCGTCTTGACATGTACTTCGCCTCGACGTGTTCAGCAACTCGCGTACGTAGGGTTGCGCAGGATTTTCTTGCTTGTCTAGAGTACCTCGGCAACATTTGTGTCGTACTCTTACGCCAGCCGTCCTTCTTCCCGGTCTCCAGCCTCCTGTGGAGGCCGATCCCGTCGGATCTTCCATAGGATCCCGCGGACTACCGTGGGTATATCGTGGGATGTCACGGAATACCACTACGTGATCTCGGGACTTCCCATGGGACCCCGTGGGATCCCGCGGGCTCCCGTCGGGTGCCAGGTAAGATGATCCCGCGGGATCCCACGAGGGCGCGTTCTACGATATCATAAAGGTAGCACTTTTGGCGTTTGTACTTTCTGGATGACGGGGAAAGCATCAAAATATTAATTATTACACTACCGGTCCTTTGATAAGAAAGAGGCCCACAAGAAACTCAGCCTCAAAATTACGGGGAAATAAGAAAGTCGACACAACAGCTGATATACTGAAGTTAGTGCAGGACAGCCCCTTTCACAAATAGGAAACTCAGCCTAGAACCAGTATCCCGGTTTCTTATCGGCGGGCCGGTACTGTATTGCGATTACAGCACCCGCTACACGCGTATAGACATATTCTACGATAGAGGTTCACCATTTTTTGTCTGAAGCTCCTCGGCGAGCCCAGAACGCAGCGGGCCAGGTCTGCGCTGCATTGACCAATCATAGTGCTTTATTTGCTCTGCATCGTAAT
>JBBMKB010071899.1:0-13969 GCA_037833945.1 Alaria marginata | reverse complement strand
CTACTACTACTACTTACTACTACTACTACTACTACTACTACTACTACTACTACTACTACTACTACTACTACTACTACAGTAGTTACTACTACTACTACCACTACTACTACTACTACTACTACTACTACTACTACTACTACTACTACTACCACTATTTTAATACTACTCTGCATAAACTCGACTATCATCATCGCAATATCCAAACTTGAGCCATGTCGTCCAACCCGCTCGAAAGTCGCTCGTAGCGAGAAATCGATCTGAAGCCACACAACGTGAATAATAATTAGGCGTGTGTGCTCAGGGGCGTGTGGGGATCTGGATGTCATACACCACATTCCGGCCTCTAAAGGTCCCACGTTTTCGACCCCGCTTTGGCTTCGCAGCCCATATATATGTTGTTTCCTGTAGATTGGATGTGCGAGTCAGATTGCTCAGTCGAAAAAACTATTTTTCGACTGCGTAAGAAAAGCCCGATTTGGTCTTCAGTCGAAAAGGGCGTTATCGCTATTACTGCGGTGCATACTGCATACACAATTGCATGTAGTATAAGTACGGACACCACTACTACTAGCTTTTTTATAGTTCCATATACATAGATTGTATCGACTATCTGTATGATGCTATGCGGCGTGGTGGTGGTCTGATGCGATGGCTGATGACCTCCGGTGATGCACCGTGATCTCTCTTTGCATGTCATGGCACACGACAAACTGAAATACTTATATACCAGGTATTAAGCATCTGCCTTATTAGTCTAGACACGCGCCCCTACCATAATACTACTGCTGCTGCTAAGTGAGAGACCCATAATTTGATTGAATCATGTTGGTTGAGTTGTTGCAGATAACTCAAACTCTGTGAGCTGTGTGCGATGTTTTACAGCAGCAGCACCACAGCACAATATATACCCGCCGCAAGATACTTATCCATCCGTCTATAAAACCCGAGGATGTACCCAGGACGCCCCCTGAGAACCACAGTAGTATTCGTTTTACAGTAACAATGCGAACGATAGCTAGATTCCCGCCCTTACAGATAGACCCTCCGCGCGGCACTGGTCCGGACAATCGCCACACTTCCACTTATCAGCATAATATATATCCTGACCCCCATGCGCTGCAACACCCCCCTTGCCCGACGCATAACTATCGTCGGTGCAAAGCGAGCATCCCGGTCACGGCCCGGTCGCCACGGCGCTGCAACACTCGTATACATCTTCCGCCGCTCGTTGTTGGTGTATCGCTGGGTGGGACCAAGGCCAGAAGAATGAGAAACACACGCACAACCTATCACTCCAAAGGGCAATCATTACCACCGCGGCTTTCTTCTTGGGGAGCACGCTAGGCAACCCAGCACGTCAGGATTACTTTTTTGCCGGACTGGTGTAGCAGCACCCATGGCAAAAGTTATACCCGCCGCAATATTTGTATGCGTCCCCTACGAAACCCGGGGATACACCCAGGATGTCCCCTGACGACCACAGTAGTACTCGTACACGTCTTCCACCGCTCGTTGTTGTTTTGTATCGCTGGGCAGGGCCACGGCCAGAAGGGTGAGAGACACAAGCAGCCCAAACGCTCCAAATGGGAATCATTCGGGCGCTTGTTAATTGACTGAGGAGTACCCCAGGCGACCCAGTACGCAAGGAGTATTTTTTACCGGACAAGTTTTGTAGCGGCACAACAACAACTAAGTTATACCCACCGCCAGACCCATACTCACCCACCTATCAAACCAGAGGATGCACGCAGAACGTCTACTGAATACCACAGTAGCACTCGTACGTACACACCTTCCGCCACTGGTTGTTGTTGTATCGCTGAGTTTGGCCAAGACCAGAGGGGTGAAGAACCCAAGCAACCCACTCACAACGGGAACGCGTGTTTTTTTCCTGAGGAGCACACTAGGCGATCCAGCACGCCAGGATTGTTTCTTGCCGGACAGGTGTATAGCACCAAATATCCGAATTGGGGCATTTTCATCTGCTACTGAAACCAAGTACACGTAACTCTTCCACGTGTATTCATTCGCTTGGGTAACGAGAACTCGTCGTGATCACTTTTGATAATGCACGGTAGTGGGAACGCTTGATCATTTGAGTAACGACAGCTAGCTGGAGTAACGAGATTCGCAATCACTCACAAGAAATATAAGACAGTCATGCCTGGAGTGGGATCCCAAGCGCCATCTCTAATGACACAAAACACACCCAAAATAGAATAAGCACCATATAACCTGCTTGTCGTACGGTAGAGCTATTATTATGTCACATTTTGCACTGCAGCGCCAACAAAATGCGTTGGCGTGCTGTACTGCTTAAAAATTAGCTAGGTTGGACGGTCGTCGAAGAGGGCTGCCAATTTCAGCAGAATAAAAATACGTTAGTACGAACGACGTGTTTTTACTAATTTTTCACAACACACAGTGTTAGCGAAAACGTTACCGATCGATCTCGCGATGCGTAACAGTTTGTTACGGTAAAAAACGGACTGATTGATGCATGTGGTCGCCAGGGCTCATCCTGTGTGTTATATCCACCCACGGGGTTTCCAACACCACTCTGGATAAATCGTCTTTGGGTTTCCTAGTGGATGTGGATTATTACTGTATGGATGGGGAGGAAAGGTGGAGAGAAATCTTCTGTGTTTACCTTCCTCTTGTGTGACCCCGGTTGGTGCGTTCAAACATCTGGCGCCCAGAATAAATGGGACGAAAACACACACACACTGTATGACGCGTGTAACAGATTGTTGATGCTGATGATGCTGATGCTGCTGTAGAACAGCGTGGACAACGTTCTCTCCAGCTCTGTATAATACAATTATTTTACTCAAGTCGAGGGGTGACCATCTCAGGTTCTGATACTTGAGCGACGCTCGCGCTGAGCTGTGGGTCCAGTCAGTGGAGACCATATGCAGTAACAAATGCTGCCGGCAAGTTACGCGCCTACTCAGTCACCATGCTTGTCCTTTAGAGAGCTGTCTTTATTTTTGGCGGTCGACGAAAGAAGTAGAGGCGGTAGATTGCAAGAATCACGGCAAAAAGACAACAAGAAGGGTAAATCTAAATTTATAGGCGTAAGGATGTATTGAGATATATATATGATACACAGCTTGCAAAGATGAGTTTCGACCAAAACATTTTCGATCTCACAGCTGTAGTGTATTTTTTTTTTTTGTAATATATGATGTAATATACTGGAATGCAGCGCCAACTATATGCGTTGGCGAGATGATCCTTTGTGTATTGCAAAATTAATTAGACTGGACGGCCGTACGACGAGGAGGTTACCAATTTCAGCAATGTACGGATGCAGTAACAAATGCCGGTAAGCACTACCAGGTATGTAACAGCGTGCTTGTTGTAAGAGCAATTTATATGTATCATGTAGCACGTACTTATGTGCTTTGGGGACGGTCGGCCACAAAACGAACACACTAACACGCGACGAGGGCGGGCATGGGGGGCGTTTCAAACATAAAAACAAAAAAAGTGTTCTACAGACAAAAGTCCGTCGACTAGTAGTAGTAGTAGTGGATTACTGCAGCGCGCCAATTGGCGGTCTGCTACTGTACCTACTCACGGCAAGGACACGATGGGCCCACGGTCCTCCTACGACCGTTCCCCCAATCACCCCGCACAGAAACACACACATACAGACATACACCGACACAACAATACCAACCCCCAATCAATGGTATCATATTAGGGTACAGTAGTACGAGAACGTTAAAACTAAGATATTAAGAGGGCACAACAATGGCGATACGCCGCACCATACCATACCACGGCTATCGTAACCAAAACACTCTTTCCCAACCTAAAAAGGACGGTACGTACTCAGTTCCCACTCTGTTTTCAACCAAAACAAGACGGTACGTACTCAATTCCTACTCCAAATAAAAAAATAAATGTCTTACTACTTGTTACGCGGGAGCTGGGGATTACAGCATTGCTTGTAGTCTCGGCCGCCAAAAGGGCTTGTAGAGATAATGACCTGCGCTTCACGGGTCGGGTCAACTCGCTGGTCAGGTGTCAATTCTCGCGGGTCGGGTCGGGCCAGTGTGACCCAACCCGGCCCGTGATATTTCGAACAACTCGTCAACCGATCCGACCCGACCGACGAGAATTTGATAACGTCCTGGTCCGACCTGCGAGTCAGATCGTAATCCGTGAAAAGCCCTGAGTAATAACGCACCGAATGCTACCTCCCATAAACCATTTTCCTCATCCTATTCCCCGGAGAGGGGGGGGGGGTGGATGTACGGCGAAACCTCCAAAGACAGGCCAACAACAAAAAACAAAAACGGGTTTTCGAGACACCAGGGTTCAACTGCTGCTAGCTGCCAGCAGGGAGGGTTCTGCGAGATGAACCCGGACCACGCGAAGACACCCAATAAACCAAGAAAGAAGCGGGCAACCCAATCGCCGAAGAATAGGGTGGGGTGGGGGTCTATACCGTTTAACACGCAAGATAAAGCGCCCCCTGAAACGAATTTCAAAGCCGGTTTCCTCCGAAACAAGCTGGGCACACAACGAAAACGGTGGCTTTGGAAAGAAATCGTCGAGATCTTTGCACAGACGCATCGCTCGATGTTTGCACTCTCTCCGTTCGAGAGAAAATCAGCTTCGAACATCGTCCGAGGGGGTGTGCTGTTGTGTTATCTAGGCATCTCTAGAAATCACAGCAACGTTGTTAACGCTGCCTTACTTCCTTGTCTTACACACACAAACAGAACCTTGCCAGCAATAGTAGTGCGTTCTACTGCTGCACGCTGTGGCATTCTGTCGCGTAATATCTGTCGCATATTCTTGCACAAAAAGAAGACGCAGTACGTTCTACTGCTTCACGCTGTAGCATTCTTCCAACAAAGGCGATCAATCAATGTCTTCAGCAATGTTTTGCAATGTTTGCCGCGCCAGTCAGTTCGCGCTGCCAAGTAGCACAGCTTCCAAGCTTTATTACGTCTACGAAGCAGGTGCCTCGCGTAAAAAAAACGCACCCTGAACGCCTCCCAAGGCAAAAGGAGTAAGGCAAACGCAGGCAAACGCAAGCAAAAACACGCAAAAGCAAGCGAAAGCAAGGCAAAAGCAAGGCAACTGACGGAGAGCTAGAATACCGGCTACAAATACTAATTGTGATCGATATGGCAAGTTCGGTGTATAAAATACCGACAAACGAACAATCAAATCGATACAACTTCGTATTCGATACTGCACGTCGAAACTTTTCGATCAGTTATCAGTGTAAAAACAACGGGAATGCCAGCGCAAAGGGCAAAACCTGTTCGCTACGATACATCCAAGTTCGATATTTCAGATAAATCGAAACTTCGATATATTGAAACTACGATAAATATCGAAAATTCCGATACGATATCCAACGCCATTACCTACAGCTGGTTCAATATTTCGATACATGATATCGAAAATTCCGATACATCATATCGAAATTTCCGATACTGTACGATATCAAGCACCAACACCGACAGCTGGATGATAGGCACCGCACAATCCGGCACAGCACATCTCGTACGAAGCAAAAACCGAAAAATGAACCTTAAAACCCTTTCAGAACTCGGCCCACGTTTCGAGGACAAACTACTCGGAATTAGAGTTGGAAATTCTTGCTATGGGCAAAGGGTTCAGAACCGAACTCATGTTTTTGTGGAGACACTACTTGGAATTAGTGTGGGCACGTTTTTGTGGAGACACTACTTGGAATTAGTGTGGGTTCATTCTCCCACTACTAATTACAGCAGGTGAAGGAATAACTCCGCCATACTTTTTTCCCTCGCCGCTCCACGCCAGAACACACACCGTCCGCAACAACAAACAAACAAACAGCCAACAGCCTACGTATACATACGTGGAAAGAGCTTTTCTTGCCCTCTCGTGGGGGGGGGCGCTTACTTAAAAATACCATATAAAAGGATGCAACCAAAAACACGCAAAACAGTACAAAAAAAAGAAAAACGCTCGCACCATTGCGTGCGCGTGCTATCCTAATAATATTGCGCTTGCGAAACACGAACAATGAAACAGCAGCACACACCACGGGCGTAGCTCTATACCTTCAATACTGAGGGGAGGGGGGAATAAACAAATAAACCAACGTCAACCTCTTGTAGCAAGTACCATACCGCGACCACTATTGTCATACGATCATACCACTACTACAACACTGCCGTAAAAAACAATTTACCCTCTGATACCATCCATTCCACTCCGTGGAATCGATCAAAAGGGGCGGGGCGAGAGGGGGGACGGGGGGCGCACGTATCGATGCACAATCGGTATCGACGTACAACCTGCATCGATGCACAATCAATGCGCTCGCCACCCACCAAATCTCATCCACAAGCCTCTGCCTGCCTGCCCTCATTTCTCATGAGTATCTCCTCCCCCCACCGCCATCATGCATGCCGCCGCCGACAACCCCCCACTCTTCTTGCGCCACAGCTCTCGAGCTAGCGCTAGCGCCGGAATCACGATCGGCGGACAATCTAGCCTCCCGGACATCGTCATCACCGTCATCAGCGTCCGAAAAACCTTGAAAGTAGGTGTCCGTCTTCCCTAGTCGAACCAGCAGCGCGGCCACCTCCTCCTCCGCCTGACCAAATCCTTCCTCCGAAGCATCTTCTTCCGTTGATTCCCCCCCGCTGCCACCGCTCCCCGACCCTGTTGCTTCGGCTTCCCTTCTCTCCGCGGACATGCCACCACGACCACGACCCAAACTCAAACGCGCGCCCCCACCCTCCCTCCCCCCGCGATGGTGGTGGTGATGGTATTGACGATCATCGTCGCAATAGCCGCTGCTACGGTCATGCCTTCCCTCCTCCTCCTCCTCCTGCTGGTGATGCTGCCGCTGTTGGTGTAAGTCCCACCCCCCCCGGCTCCCCGAGGAAGCTGCCCGGGAAGAGTCCCGCCCCGAAGGTCCAGACAAGCCAGCGGTATTGCTCGACGACGCACCATCCTCGAGGGACCACCAGCTGCTACCAGACTCATCCCGGAGGAGGATTTGCGAAGGGGGGGGGGCATCAGAAGAGTCCGTGTGATCCACGCACGTAGTTTCTCCGCTTAATTCGCCCGAACACAGCTGAGGTGTCGCGTGCTGTGGGGGGGGAGGGCCCAGCCTCAGCCCCGAGTACCCCCCGCCTCCTCCCCCCGGCGGGGCACCATCGTCATCATTATCGCGATCGGAGGAGGAGGAAGGCTGTTCTCGCTTGCTGTGCGTCGAGCTGATGCTGCTGCTGCTGCCGCCGCGCTGCTGCTGAGAGGGGGAGGCAAGGCGGTTATTGGAGGTTGCTGTTGCAGACGGTTCGGGGGAAGAAGCTGCCCTTGCTCGTCTGGGGGCGCCACCACCGCCACCGTTCGTTGTTTTTTGCCCGCTGCGTGGGCCGCATTTTTTCCTTTCCGTGTAGTGGCTGTAAAAACGCGCGCCGAAAACACAAAACATTACCAGCATGACAACGCACAGCACGTCGTTAGGAAAGTTCAACACTCTTCCAAGAGCAAAGATATCAGACAAACAAACAGACACCACACAAGCGACACCAGCTGACACAAAGCGCAGGACGCGGATATGAGAGTTCAACACTTTTAATGTAATGGCTGCAAGCGCGCGCGGAAAAACACAGACATTACACGCGCGTCACCAGCGACAAAGCACAGCAAGCACAACCGTCAGGAAACTTCAACACTCTTTCGAGAGTTCGAGAGCAAATATGTCAGAAAACGGGAAATAAACAGCAGTTTGGGCATGTGACGGACGGCCGTCTAGACGTAATATACCACGTTTAGTGTCGGATCTCCGAAAGGGGTCACTGACGGCGGCCAAAACCGCCGTCTCATGACGTTTTATTTTTCTTCATGTTTTAGCTCAAGACAGCATTACTTATCAGGTACCAAGTATCATGTATCATATACCCTGGTAATACTCAAGATAACAAACACCCTGGATGAACTTCAGAGCTGATTTTCTACATAGGTGGCCTTGGGAAGATCTCGGTCGTAACATTTCCATAGACGCATCGCTTATATTAGGCGTTTGCACTCTCCCCGTTGTCGAGAAAATCAGCACTGAAATTTGTCCAAGGGGGTGTGTTGTCTTGCATTATATTTGTATCATACACCTGGAATACAAGGAAGGTGTGATGTCGTGCTGGTCGTTCTTGTATTCAAATGAAAATTCTACAAAAACAATATTTCAAAATCGTCAGCTGTGAGGTTGATCAATTGAGCGGTCGATACTCAACTTTGCATAGAGTAGTGAATGTTAATGTTGAGAGGTAAAAAAATGTCAGCTGTGAGTTCTACCATTTGAGTGGTCGACACTCAGTTTAGCTTAGCAGTATTAGGGAATAGAGTAAAAATATTTCAAATACGTCAGCTGTGAGTTCGACCACTTAGGTGGTCGATATTCAACTTTGAATTTAAGAGTACAGAGTAGAGGAGAGAGGTGACAACGCAACAACCATAAACATGCAGCACGTGCCGCAGCACGAGTCAACCAAGGGCTTGCGGTTTGCGGTTTGCGGTAGAGCAGTACTTCAATCCACTGTCCAAGGTAAATAATGGTGAGAGAATGCTCTCCTTATCCCTACTGTACGTATTATATGTACGAGTATTAATAGTATAGACTAGACTATCCGACCAACTATCTAATCAATAGCGAAAAAAGGAAAAAGTCAAAATTTCATAAAATTGGGCGGTTTCAAAAATGTTTCACGTCACACAGCACACAGCACAATCAATATTAACAGATTACACAACGTTTCAATAAACCGGCCGCGGAAAAACTAAAAACTAAAAACTCCCAAAACGCTCAAAACCACCAAATCCAGGACCACAATTTAATGAACAGCCACCAGCAGCACCATGAGCAGCCAAGTGCAGCAGTAGTGAGTCCTGGGCGAACTAGTGACTGGTCTCGGGAAGGACCTGCTGCCAGACTCCCTGCCTCGCACCTCTTCTACCGCTTAAGCGGAAAAACTAAAAAAAAAATCCAGCAGCTCAACAATAATTAATGCAGAGCAGAAGCAGCGGCAACGCCGTACCGCAGAGACTCGAGACCGACCTACGGAGGACTCCGGTATCTCCATCCTACTACCATGCTATCTACCTACTACTACAACTACTGCCTAGCTGCTGTCGCTGCTGCTGCTGCTGAAGGCAGTGCGCTTGTTCAAGATTTGCTTGACTGATGACGCAGACAGCAGTGGATTTGACCATCGCGCGCCTTAATCGCCAACCCAAAACGTTTTGTTTCTTAAAAAATGAGACGAAAACTATATATCGGAAGGCGTTCGCTATCTAGCTCTAGCTCTTGCTGCTGCTACTGCTACTGCTTGCTGCTGAGAGTAGTGCGCTTGCCGCAAGACATGCTTGGTGACAAAGGAGATGGCGTGTGTTTGCTTGGGCAAGTGCGCGCGCTCAAAATTAACCATCACGTGTAAAGTCAGTTTCGCCACTATTAATAGCGCCACCAAAAAGCTTTGTTATGAAACGACGTTTTGATTCAAAAAAGTGGAATGGTATGGAAGAAAAAACAACAAGACAACGGATTTTTGGACTTAAATATAAGGACCGTTTTGTACTTCTATTAATATTCTAACGGTCCTTACAGTTCGGTCCAAACTGACTCGTGAAAAAGTGCGGACTATTGTGAGCCTCACGTTTGGAATGTTTTATATTTTGATTTGATTCTACAACTACTGTAGCTAACTACACAACCCCAATACCAGGTATTTATTGACCAGCATCGCTGCACCGGCGTACCGGTATATCAAAACAGCAGTCAGTCGTGGCGTCCTTTACTAGTGCGGTGCGCAATACACGCACTAAAGTGGCAGCCACAACTATCCCGCGATAGTTATATATGTTCTCTATACCCTGTAGGACGAGGTCGTCACAACCAACAAGCGATTTTCACCGCCCTTAAACTGTGGCCCGCACTAAAGGGTACCGCACTATTCAGGGATCATGACTGACACTACTGTGTTCTATTTTTTGTGTGTATGATGGATTTTGCTGTATGATACGAGTACAACGGCCCGGGAAGGCTGTATACGTTCTGGTGTCATAGAGCGCAGATATTGTGAGTCAAGGCTCTGCGCGAGCAAGCAAGGCATAGGCAATGACGGTGGGATATATATGAGGGTGGAGTTATGATATAATGTACGAGTTGCGACTCACCATGGCTTCTTCCGTCGCAAGCATCTTGTGCAAGGGTCTTGACCATCGCACCGGCGCTTACTGCTGACACAGCTGTTTTCAGCATCAGAAGTCGTTGTTTGTTTTCGACGATAAAAATTCCACGGATGGACGCGAAAAAACGAAAAAATAACGAAGGAATGAACGTCGAGAACAGAAGAGAAGCGGCACCGATCGGGCGGTGGCGGGCGGCGGCAACGGGACATTACATTAGACCATAGTTCGACATGCTCAGGATAGAGCGGAGTGTCCCCTCTGTGAGTAGCAGTTCGAGCTAGCAAGTCTAACTACCGAGAGCATCCGCTGCGGTGGTGGTGGTGCTGGTTGCGTGTGGTCCGTGGGTCGTCTCTATGTCGGGGTGTCTATCTCCCGAAAGGGCAACGGCCTATGTGCACCGGGTTTTGAATATATCAGCAAGCAAATCCCGCGCAGGTTGCCTCCCAGCGCACCATAGTACGGGCCCTAGCCCTGAGCTACCCCACCCCCTCCCGGCCTACATAAGAGGCTTGGAGACAGTAGAGGGACCAGAGACGTCATCGTGTCGCTCATCTGACGTTTTTCCGCATGCAACAAAAAAACTCCGCGCCCGAGCGAGAGCAAAACTTGCCTCGTTCAACTACACTAAAACTCCGATAAAAAAAAGCTCTCTCTCTCAGCAACGCACACACAGTCCCCGACCACACAACCACAGCGCGGCTGAGGGAGGGGCTTCTCCCGGCCGAGCATAGGCTGTGTCGTCGGGAGGGATTGCCGCGCAATGATTGCCTCTCATTTAAGGTGTTTTCTGCGGAGCCTCACCTGTCACAGGACTTCCTCAAAAAACCGCTCCCATAGTCAACGAAACTATCCGCGTCCATGGCGGGCTTCGGGACTCGTCCTGCCCACGCCAGCGAAGCTTGCTCGGCGGTCGCGACATGTCCCCTCGGCCGCTTTGTTCCGACCGCTCGCATGACAGTCGTCGTTGCAGGGAGCGTCTTGGACTTGTACGGGTGGCTGCAGCGCTGCAAATAAAAGGAATGGGTCCGACCCCTGCCTGCCTGACTCTACGTTATTGTTGCAGTGATGTTTACCCCAAAATTAGCGGCGTACAGCCCAAAGAAAGATGCTGCAAAGCAGACACAGCGCAAAAGCCCAAACAAGCTGCTCGTAGAGGCTTTGCGTTGCGTGCCCAAAGTGCGCTCGCTATAGATGGGGCTCCGAGAATGTCGGCAACGGCTGCTTGGTGTTCAGTGGGCAAGCCTCCTCTCTTCCAGGGTCGGTTGTAGCTGTGTAGTTGATCACACGAACAGCAGAAGCAGCAGCAGCAGGCCAATCGCACACGAAGTGAAACACCTCTCTTGCTGAGATGATGATGCTCTGTCAGTACATAAAGACATATCCGCGATCAGTTTTTTTCGCACATGGAAGCACAAACAACAACAAAACACAAGGCACATATGTGAGATATGAAGTATATTTGCCCCAATTTTGTCAAGATTTCATCTTTTTTAACTTGGATGTTGATGTTTTGAACTTCGAATACAAATTTCGAGTGGATCTTGGCTCCCACCGGACTTTTGGCGTTTTTGCACCAAAACTGAGCTAATTTTCTACGAGACCGTGGTTTGACCGCTTGGGTGACTTCTATTGTATTCTAAAACTAGTATATTAAGGGCCTTGACGTGCTTGACGCGTCATAATCGGTCTCATAGCATCTTTAGATGCTGGATTTGATTCTGATTGATTCTTACACGGTACGCAGGAAAGACATCTGACAACATTCGTACGGAAAAGAGATGATGCATGCATGGATGAATTTCGACCCAAAATCGAATGGATCGAGGCAAACGAAACTACAAGTCTGCAGGAAATACCGCGAACAGCCTAGCATGTCCACCATTTTGGCCATAGATCTGGCATGGTCGGGGCCTTCAGGGGACACGATTGCTGAAACTTGAATTGCATTCGCGGCAGACGGGTACGTATGGTACTTATAGCTGACGTATTTGTAAGATTTTCATGAAGATTTTCATGAAGATTTTCAAAATATTTGAAGATTTTCCGATAGTAACCGGAAACCTGTGGAAGTTTTGGCGGTGGAAATTCGGTCGAGGGGGTTCTCGGGTAGATTTAACCTGGACAGCACCGGGTTGTACCATGCTGCCATGCATTTTTGATGTCGAGTGTCGCTCGCCGAGTACCCCCGACCCAAGAGGCACGGACGCCCTGGGACGGCGGGGGATGATGGGACGCCCCCGGGCTTTTGCCTCTCTCTGATACGTATGGATACATACATACGCGAAATAAACCCTCAGTTAGTTGACTATACGTCGACGGCTGATGTTATACTTTTTTCTTAACAATACTGAGTACACATACGAGTATTGTCCTTCAGGTATTGGTTTGCTGCACACATGAATCCAGTTAATTGTTAATTTGGCTTTTATCCCCTCCCTGTGGTGTATCATGCGCTAGAATGTATTAAGTGGATAGTGAACTGCAACATTTGAAGAATAGAGTATACGTGGCGTGTATCATGATGATACGAGTAATAATAATCACATCCGCCGTTCGTTGGGTGCACCCAAACAAGGAAGAGGCAAGAAGAAAGAACAAGCATTTTTTTTTGTACGTTATACTCGTAGGCGAGAAGAGGAGGGGGTGCGACTGGTAGCACATTCATTCCAGAAAGAGGCTGATATTATCACCAGCGTCGTCACGTACTCGAAGTCTCTCTGGGTGTGTGACGTGTGTTTTGTTCCCTCCTGTCTGCTCCTGTCGTCTGTGTCTGTCTGTGTGTTTATGTGTGATACGTGCTATGTTATACTTTTTTCTAAATTATAATGATAACATTTGTTGTGTGGGACTTTTGTCTCTCCCCTTCCTTCTTGTCAGCTTTTATTGTCCCTGCACCCCATTTCTCCACTCGTCCACCCACATCCATCCATCCATCCATTCATTTTTTTGGCACGCATACATACATATCCATCCATCCATCTATTTTTTTACGGCTGGCTCTGTTTATACCAGCTGGTTTATACGTATATCATACATACATACGTACAGCGTATGATACGGTGTAAGTATAACATATCATCAAGTCCGTGGTCACAGGACAGGCTCCACAGCAAGCAGTCACTCTGGAGTGGAAGAATACCCCTCCCTGGGAAAAAAATAAAACGAACCAAAAATGGTACACGAAAATATAATAGCCGAAGCAAGTCGTACATCCATCGGTCAAAAAAGATAAAAGCGAAATCGGAAGTCAGCGTACGCATGTATCAGGCCTAAACTACTGTTCGTTGTAGTACATAACGTTTCAAGACTCGCAGCTGAAACCGACTACACCGCCACACACCGAGGAAAAAAAAAAAGGTACAAATCCTAGGAGAAAAAAAATAATGAAGAAAGAAAGGAAAAAAGGAAAAAAGAGAAGGAGAAATAGAAATATAGCAAACGAAGCAAGGACAATAATAATACGTACGTACGTAAAAAATGTTTATTAGTAGACTCACCCGCAGGGGGCGTGTAGCGAGGTAAAGGTAAGCGAGGTAAAGGTAAGCCACACAGAGCTATTATACGAAAATCAGAAATAAAACGCAAGAGTAGAATGGGGCAACCAAGTATTGCACGTACTAAGTGAAGGACGATGATGGCCAGGCCCGGGCGGCCTTACGCTAGCTACTTACGGCCAGAGAAGGCACACATACATACGTCAGGACGATGATGGCCATGCCCAGGCTTTAGTTTCTGGGGCAGTGCGCCCCCTCCCCCC
>JBBMKB010071888.1:0-13972 GCA_037833945.1 Alaria marginata | reverse complement strand
CCAACAGGTAGTTCCTCACTTCAGGAGCTCAACCGGTCAGGAACGTTTTACCCCCAAAAGTGCAACCCCTACCGTGGAATGACTCCAAAGCCACCCGGAAAGCGCACTGGATGCTCACCGGTGCCCCTCCCATCCCGCACAACCAGTCCGTCATGCAAAGTGTTCTGGACAAGCGGGTAAAGGTGACCAAGCAGGTCCAGATCATGTTGGCGGAACTTACCACGTTCAAGGTACGCGCATTTGTACCGCGTGATGTCAAGACGACCGACGACGTCCCCATCAACAAACGCATGTACATCATGGGCCAAGCGGTGGTCAACCTCGCTGTCAAAAGTATTCCGACGGTCCCCCAGGTGTCACAAGCTGAAAGGACGATGTGCCTAGACCGCGTCAAGAAAATCTACGACAGTTTCGACTCAGGTTTTAAACTGTTGACGCAGCAGTGTGAGGAGTACCACGACGTGGTCGCAGAACCGGCAACGGCCGGCCTGATAGCGGCCATGATCGACAAGGACATGGCCGACTGGACTAAACGCATCCACACGGCATGCGCCACAACCGGGCCAATCATGTACGAGCCCCCGGAGAGCGCGTCCGAGTTGCCGCCTGCCATGGTGCCTGTGTGGAAACACTTAGCCCCCTTCCTGAACTCGGGCTCGCTAGCAGTCGCGAGCGTGACGGCGGCGAATGAGGGCAGGCGCAACAGGTCAATGTTGTCGGCACAGTCGGGGTCGCCGGGCAAGTCTAAGACCAAAGCGGAAGACTGTCGGCGATTCACCAAAGGAAAGTGCAATCTGGCAGATTGCAAATACCGCCATCGTAAAACCGGAGACGCAGCCGGCAACACAGCAAAAGGTGGCAACAACAAGCGCAGAAAAACAGACACCACCTCGAGTTCCGGTAAGAATACGGCCAAGAAGGCGAAAACAGCGGCGGCGACCAAAGCAGCGGAGGCCGTCGCTGGCGAACCGGACGACGACGAGTCGGAATGAGGACGTGGGCCTCGCCCACCAGCAAAGCCGACTCATTCGGTGGAAGACGGCACGGCGCTCCCAGCGAGAGCCCCTCCCGTTCTCCCTGGGTCTGTCCCGACCTTAGTTCAGTCAGGTGTGGCGGTGGGGTTATCGGGGTGTCTAGTCGCTTTTCAAGGTTGGACTACTAATAGTGGTAACGTAGACGAAACAACGCAAAGCAGGAAGTAAGGTTGCGTAGCGCGTTTGTGCTGGCAGCTATCACGCAACAACGACCTTCAATTCCGCGCGTTACAAGCGGTCAAGTCGGCTCGGCCGTTACCACGTGCGCAAGTTGCTGGCACTTGTTTCTGGTTTGGACGGACGAAAGGCTTTCCGCGCACCGAACAGCTCGCGACCGTGCTGGACAAGAGGGTTCCTATCCAGGTCACGGGTGAGGCCGATGTGCGCGTCGCGTTGAGATACGGTAATCACCGTAGAATAGCACCACTCCATAGTAACATAACGAGTAAGATATACGACGACGTCCAGCGAGGACGCGCGTTCATTTTCTCTACGGTGGTAGCTCATATGATTCCGGGTCTGCGGTTGGCGCCGCTCGAGGCGGTGGTATCCCCCTCTAAACTACGTATTATACATGACCTATCACTCGAGTTTTAGCAAGTAGCATCGAGTGTTAACGCAGATACAGACTTCGAGTCTGCCCCCCGGCCACGGTTTACGGCAGTTTATCGGGCGTATACAATATTTTCAGGCAACGCTGGCGGCGTTTTCGCATACTGTGGAGTGGACGTTGCGGAAGTGTTTAGGCAAGAAGCGGTGGCATGTTAGCGTAACACGGTGTTCGGTTATAGCTTTCGGGACTGGGTAGTCATTAATCGTCGACTAACGTTTTGGTGGACAAACAGCCCGGGTTTCTGCTGTCTTTTTTCGGATGCCGTGAAACACGCGCACACCCACACTACGTCTGCCGAGGCAGTAGTATCCGACCAGGGGTGCCGCGCCACCCAGCACGTGCGAGTAAAGTCCCTGAGGGCAAACGACGAACCAGCGTCGCTGCCGGCGGGCTGCTGCACGCCCCTGCTAGTGGGGGGGGGGATGGACGACAAGTCCTATTCAGAGTATTACGTAGATGATGGTCTGTCATGCGAGGCCCAGCATTGCGAGGACGGCCGACGGTGCTTACGATCGTCGGATGCAATAGGGTCCGAACACTTTCACGTGTTCGGGGGAAGGTCCGGGAACGAACCCCCCATTATGTTGGCAAGCAAGGTGTCATCGTGGAACACACGGTAAGAAGTGTTAGGTTGGGACATTGATACCGTGGCAATCACGAGATCGGTGCTACCGACACGCCTAGCACAACTGTGGGACCTCCTGGAGCAGTGGCCGGCCACCCGCCAGTTTACACATGAGACATCGGTGCGGTCTTTGATGTGTAAGTTACTTCACATCTGCGAAGTAGTACGCCCGGGAAAAGTCTTTGTCCGTCGAACGTTGAAGTAATTAGGATTAGGGAAGATTCGGGTGGGACGGAAAAAAAATCCAGGCCCCAAGTGACCCTCGCAAGGGTCGGTTGACATTGATTCAGCTGAGACCAGAGTTCCATGCGGACATGAAGTTTTGGCGGGTATTGATAGCAGGGGCCGTGAAGCACGGGGAAAGCACGCTCGCGGCCCCATTGTACAGCTCCTATTGCCAGCCCCACCACCGCACTCCGTTATCCGACGCGTCCGGGGACGCGACGGGCAGGTTTAGTCTCGAGACGGGTGCGTGGTGGCGGTTGGATTACGAACCAGAAGTAAGAGCGAGGTTCCGGACGGCCGAAGTACAACGGCGAGTTGAGCTCAGTATCAACTTGCTAGAGCTGCTGGCCATGCCGGTCACGGCGTGGGCTTTTATTTGGGCGGGCAACGGCCCGCGTCACCCTCGGTGTGCCATCCGGATGCGTGGTGACAACTCAATAGCATGCTGTTGGGTGAATACGTGTCGGGGGGAGAAAGAGCGACGTTCAGGAGCACTCATGCGAGTGTTAGGTTGCCTCGAGATGGGGAGCGGGTGGTATTTTCGCGCCAAATGTATGAAGGACGTACGAAACACATTGGCCGACGGGATCCCCCGTTGGGAACCCCGCCAGACTATCCAAACTGAACTGCACCGGCTGCGCCCCGATATCACGTGGCATGAACAGGTGCTGGACAAGGAAGGGTTAGATCTTTGTACCGAGACACTGGCCGCCAGTACATCCGCGGGTCAGTTGCGAATTCGTCTCGACAGACTTATGCATCAGGCTTCCGTTCTTAGCGCCTTTTTCGTGCCACTATACAGAGGCAAGCCTGTTCCTGAGTAGTCGAGATTCGGAACACGAACGAGTCATGGCCCTGGTGGACTTCGCGGCTTGGTGCTGTGCATCCGAAAGTATCAAGCCGAACACGATCTCTGGGATTTTTTCAGCGGTACAATACATTTATACGCTAGAGGCAGGGGTCCACATGCCGACGGATTCTCCGCTGATAAGCCGACAGTTGCAAGGGATTAAGCTGGCCCATGTAGCAGTAAGCTCGGCTAAGCGGTTGCACCTACCAATAGGGTTGCACGAGCTTTTGGGGGCGAGCATCCATTAGTGTTAAAAACGCGACCGGGGGCCGAATATTGTACCAGTGTCTGCTTCTGTGCCAGTTCGTGGGTGCCCGTGCACATCAAATATCCCAGAACGACGCAGGGGTAGTACATCCGATACAGTAGTTGACGCGGAAATAGATTGCCTTTTTTTACGGAGGCCGCCAGTTGGCACAGGCAGAGTGGCGACGGGCCACCCGCGCCGAAATTAGGTTTCGGGGGCACAAGACTGATGAGAATCAGTTAGTCACGATTTAGTCCGCACACGGGACACAGCTTCGAGCTCATGATCACGATTAGATGCAGACGGCGGTGCCGTCGCGGTTTTGGTGGAACTTTTGTCTTTCGACTTCACGTTGCCGGAACACGCGCCTATGTTAGCCTTTTGGATAGGTGGGACAGTGAAGGTGTGGAACTACAGGCAAGCAAACCGGGAATTACGCCCAATAGCCGGGCAGACGGGGCTAGACCCTTAACGAGTCTCTCTCCACTCGTTACGGATAGGCACCGCTACCGTGTTGGGGAGATTGCGGAACGAGTGATGCAGAGAGAAGGTAGATAAAAGTCTGGAACCGACACATACAAGGTGCGTACCCGCAATGATACGGACGAGTCGGTGGTCGTTTCACTCAAACGCACTGCAGCCGGGAATCGCCCGCAGACTCAGCCCGGCCAAGGTACCATAAGGAAGAATACACAATAGGGCGCATGTAGATTACCCTCGACATTGGAGCATTTGTACGGTATTTACCGTTTGGGGCCTCGGGGCTATCCTTATAGGCGCCTGATTGTGTTCTTCAGGGACTTTAGCTAGGAGCGTGGGAGAAAAGGCTAGATTAATAGATATACGCTTGATAAACGGGGCCGCCAGCGCCGCTCTACCTACGCGTTGATAGTAGAGCTTTCTCTCCCGATCACAGAAGTAAACTAATGACATGGCATATCGGAATATATCAATAAATCGGTGACGTTGGCGCGCAGTCGTAGACGGAGCAGCAACGTGGGGTTTAGGGATTACGCGAGATATATAAGACAACGCAGTGAAAACGACCAGGAAGCAAGTAGGAGTACGTCAGCAGATATGGCACAGCTGAAGAACGAGACGATTTCATTTGTTGGCCGGGAGTGACGGTTTCAGTATGAAACGACGGTTTCATTACGGACCGGAACATCAGGTTTCCTTAAAAGGTCTTTGCATGTTTCTAGGATTTGCGACTGAGGTTTGAAGGGAAGGGGTGGAGAGAGCCAGTCTTCAGAGCATCGTATGTGGGATTCACAGACTTGAGCAGGGGTCAACAGAAGCAGCACACGAAGAGCTTGTATCTCTATCTCGTACCTGCCGGCCAGGGGCTGGCCTAGGTGTTATTTTCTCCCGCCCGCCGTCCTTTTTTTCCGATGGATGATGGAAGGGGTTATGTCATACGTACTCTACAGTACATTACATGGATCATTGTTTAGCGCTGTGTCTACTAGCATAGGCGAATACGGTATGAGTGACTTTGATAGGATTTGGACGGTATGTACGTTTTGGGTTTCGGGCCTATCCATATAGGCGCCCGATTGTGTTCTTCAGGGACCTTATGTAGGAGCGTGCGAGGGAAGGCTAGATTAACAGACGTACGTTTGATAAACGGGGCCGCCACCGCCGCCCTAGCTACACGTTGACAGTAGAGCTTGCTCTCCCGATCACCAGAGTAAACTAATGACATGGCATATCGGAAGATATCAAGAAACCAATTATCCGAACCAACGGTTCCTCTCGTACCAAGTTGGGTTACCGTCGCGACAACGATAATCCGCGATTTCGTGTGCAAAAGGCGCACACGGTGGTTCGCAACATCGTACCCACAAGGGGTCTCTACGTAAAGGTGCATATTGAGGGCTCGCAACATCATAAGCACTACAGTAGTATTAACATGATGGTCCGCGACATCATACATACATCACACGTCGATATATATGTATACGACGTCCGCGACGCCGCACACATATCGATGGTGTAGAACACGAGAACCCGCGATATCTTTCGCAAACCTGTAGATGATGGCTCGCAACATCACAGGCACTAATGTTCACGTGATGGTCCGCCACACCATACAAACACCAGAAGTCGACATACATGTACACGACGTCCGCGACGCCGCACACAAATTGATCCTGCAGGAACACCAACCAGAACGTTGGTCACATACGAATATCCGCAAGTTCGTGTGCAAAAGGCGCGCACAATGGTTCACAACATCATATGCACAAGGGGTCTCTACGTAAAGGTTCATATGGATGGCTCGCAACACCATAAGCACTAGTACTCGCATGATGGTGCGCGACATCATACATACACCAGACCTCGATATATATGTACACGACGTCCGAGACGCCGCACACATATCGATGGTGTAGAACACGAGAACCCGCGATATATTTCGCAAACCTGTAGATGACGGCTCGCAACATCATAGGCACTAGTGTTCACATGATGGTCCGCCACATCATACATACACCAAAAGTCAACATATGTGTACACGACGTCCGCGACGCCGCACACATATCGATCCTGCAGGAACACCAACCAGAACGTTGGTCACATACGATTATCCGCGAGTTCGTGTGCAAAAGGCGCACACAATGGTTTGAAAAATCGCATGCACAAAGGGTCTCTACGTATAGGTGCATATTGATGGCTCGCAACATCATAAGCACTAGTATTCACATGATGGCCGGCGACCTCATACATACATCACACGTCGACATGTATCTACACGACGTCCGCGACGCCGCACACATATCGATGGTGTAGAACACGTAAACCCGCGATCGTTTTCGCTAACCTGCACATGATGGCTCGCAACACCATACGCACTGGTATTGACATGATGGTCCGCTACATCGTACATGTATCGCACGCTGAGATATCTATACAGGACGTCCGCGACGCCAGACACATATCGATCGTCCAACACAACCAACTAGAGCGTTGGACACATACGTAGTCCGCGAATTCGTACGCGAAAGGTGCACACGCACGTTTGCAGCATCGTACGCACAGGGGGTCTGTACGAAATGGTTGACTTTGATCGTACGCAACATCATAGGCACTGGTATTCACATACATGATGGTTCGCGACACGACACATACACCACACGTCGACATAAATGCACAAGACGTCCGCGACGCCGCACACATATCGACGGTGTTAGTTACGAGAACCCACGACATTGTTCGCAAACGTGAACGTGATGGCTCGCGACATCATACGCACTGGTATTTACATGTTGGTCCGCGACATCGTACAAACATCGCACGTTGATATTTAGGTACCGGACGTCCGCAATGCCAGACACATATCGCTCGTGCAGAAAAATGAACCAAAACGTTGGTAACATATCATACGATAGTCCACGATTTCGGGTGCAAAAGTCGTACACTATGGTTTAAAGCATCGTACGCATAAGGGTTCTGTACGTAAAGATGCCTATTGATGGCT
This sequence comes from Alaria marginata, assembly GCA_037833945.1. NCBI lineage: Eukaryota > Phaeophyceae > Laminariales > Alariaceae > Alaria > Alaria marginata. The sequence continues at coordinate 6,897 of JBBMKB010071888.1, read as the reverse complement.
CGCAGCACGTCAGGCACAAGTATTCACATGATGGTCCGCGACACCATACATACACCAAACGTCGACATATATGTACACGACGTCCGCGACGCCGTACACATATCGATGGTGTACGACAACCCGCGACATTGTTCGCAAACGTGTACATGATTAGTCGCGACATCATACGCACTGGTATTTACATGCTGGTCCGCGACATCGTACATACATCGCACGTTGACATCTTTGTACAGGACGTCGGCGACGCCAGGCTTACATCGATCGTGCAGCACAACCAACCAGAACGTTGCACACATACGATTATCGGCTATTTCGTACGTGAAAGGCGCACACGATAGTTTGCATAATTATACGCACAAGGGTTACGTAAAGGTGCAAATTGATTCCTCGCAACATCATAAGCATTAGTATTCGCATGATGGTCGGCAACATCATGCACACATCACACGTCGACGTATATCTACACGACGTCCACGACGCCGCACACTTATCGATGGTATAGAACACCAAAACCCGCGAAAGCTTTCGCAAAAAAGTACATGAAGGCTCGCGACATCATACGCACTGGTATTTACATGTTGGTCCGCGACATCGTTCATACATCGCACGTTGACATATCTGAACAGGACGTCCGCGACACCAGACACATATTGATCGTGCAGTGAAACCAACTAGAACTTTGGACGCATAACGATACTCCGCGAATTCGTACGCGAAAGGCGCAAACGACTGTTTGCAACATCGTACTCACAGGGGGTCGGTACGTTAAGGTTCACATTGATGGCTCGGAATTAATATTCGCATAATGGTCCGCGAAACCATAAATACCCCACAAGTTGACATATATGTACACGACGTCCGCGACGCCGCTCACATATCGATTGTGTAGGTCACGGGACCCGCGACATTGTTCGCAGACGTAAACACGATGGCTCGCGACATCATACGCACTTGTATTTCCATGTTGGTCCGCGACATTGTACATACATCGCACGGTGGAAGATCTGTACAGGACGTCCGCGATGCCAAACACATATCGATCGTGAGCCAAAATCAACCAGAACGTTGTGTACATACGATAGTCCACGATTTCGGGTGCGAAAGTCGTATACGATGGTTCTCAACATCGTACGCACATGAATTCGGGCACATTGATGGCTCGCAACATCACAGGCACTGTATACACATGATGGTCCGCGACATCATACATACATATTACGTCAATATATATGTACACGACGTCCGCGATGCCGCACACATATCGATTGTGTAGGATACGATAACCCGCGATATCGTTAGCAAACGTGTCCATGATGACTCGCGACATCATACGCACTGGCATTCACATGTTTGTCCGCGACATCATATAAACCTCGTACGATGAACTATCGGTACCGGACGTCCGCGACGCCAGACACATATCGATCGTGTAGCAAAATCAACCAGAACGTTGGTCACATACGATAGTCCACAATTTCGGGTGCTAAAGTCGTACACGATGGTTCGCAACATCGTACGCACAGGGGTTCTGTACGTATATGGGGCACATTGATGGCTCGCGACAATACAGGCACTGTATACACATGATGGTCCGCGACGTCATACATACATCGCACGTCGACATATATGTACACGACGTCCGCAACGCCGCACACGTATTAAAGGTGCAGGATATCATAATCCGCAATGCCGTTTGGAAACGTGTACATGACGGCTCGCGACGTCATACGCACTGGTATTCACATGTTGGTCCGCAACATCATGCACACATCGCTCGTTGACATATATGCACAGGACGTCCGCGACGCCAGACACATATCGATCGTGCAGTCCAACCAGCACGTTGCTCACTTACGATAGTCCTCGATTTCGGATTAAAACGTCGTACACCATGGTTCTCACCATCGTATGCACGGCGGGTCTGTACGTAAAGGTGAACATTGATAGTTCGCAACATAAGAGACACTGATACTTACAGGATGGTCCGCGACATCATACATATGTTACACGTCTCAATATATGTACACGACGCCCGCAACGCCGGACACATGTCGATGGTGTGGAACACGAGAACCCGCGATATCTTTCGCAAACGAGAACATGATGGCTCGCAATATCATACGCACTACTGTAGGTATATACAAGATCTTCGAAATATCAAACATACATCGCACGTTGACATATATCGCACGGCAAGGCTTTTCTGCAGAGCATCTTCGAGTCAAGCACGAAGACCTTCCCACAGGTGCACACATTGCTCGCGGATGTCAACCAATTTCCCGTCCACGCCTTCAGGCCATTCCATGCCGCATTCACGGACAAGGGGCCGCTCCAGGTAAGGATGCGCATCATGTCACAGGCTGTTGTCACCTTCTTACTCAAGAGTTTGCAAAAACCCCCGGAGACGAGCGGGGCAGGTGACGCGCACGAGTGCATCTCCTGAACAATGCCTTCAAAGTCGGCGAAACCCTGTTGACGCATCACAGCATGGAGAACAGAAGGCCATGAAAGACCAACCCGTGACCAAGCTGATCACTAATTTGGTTGACGGGGACATAGCTGCATGGACACGCCAGGTTCAAATCGCAGTAGCCTTGTTGGGTCACAACAGGCAGTCGCGCCCGACCTTTCCCGCATGCCCATAGGTAGGTTTGGCACACTCTTGAGTAAGAAGGTAACGACAGCTTGTGACATGATTCGCATCCGTACCTGAAGCAGCACCTCGTCCGTTGACGCGGCATGGAATGACCCAAATGCGTGGACTCGGAATTGGTTCAGATCCGCGAGCATTGTGTGCACCTGTGTAGAGATATTTTTGCTTGACTCGAAGATGCTCTGGAGAAATGGCTGGCCGTGCTCCATCAATTTGGCACCCGACAGTGGCCAGTGGGTCCTCCGGACTGTCGTTGGGGTTACGACAATCCGGAGGGCCCACTGGCTACTGTCGGGTGCCAAACCAATGGAGCACGGCCAGCCATTTCTCCAAAGCATCTTCGCGTCAAGCACGAAGATCTGTCCACAGATGCACACAATGCTCGGGAATTTGAACTAATTCCGCGTCCACGCTCTTAGGCCATTCCATGCCGCATCAACGGACAAGGGGCCGCGCTCCAGGTACAGATGCGCATCATGTCACAGGCTGTCGTCAACTCGGTACTCAAGAGTGTGCCAAAAACACCCGGGGATGAGCGGCACAGGTGCCGCGCACGGGTGCGGCTGCTGAGCAAGTCCTTCAAAGTCGACGTGACAATGTTAACGCATCACAGCATGGAAAACACGCAGGTCATAAGGACCCACCAGTGACCAAGCTAACCACCAAGTTGATCGACGGGGACAGGGCTGCATGGACCAGGAAGGTCCAAATCGCAGTGGCCAAGTTGGGTCACAACAGGCGGCTACCCCCGACAAGCAAACGCGAACTGTCAACCATTCCCGGTGCACGGATGTGTTACGCTCAAGGCCGTCTTGGCCTCGGGCGCGCTGGCGCTAGCGGACGATATCACCGGAAGCAAGCCTTGGAACCCGGAAGCGATGGGAGGCCGGTCGACACAGGGGAACCTTGCGACGAAGGCGGGGGACTGTCAGGGGTTCCTTCAAGGCGACTGCACCAAGATCATTTGCAAATACCGGCACCACGCAACCAAAGCGGTCGCCTCCAGCCAACCCAAATGCGGCGACAAGCGGGGCGTGACCAAGCCAGCTACCGCCTCTGCACTCAAGAAGACGAAAAGCGCGAAGATGCCAACCCTAACGAAAGGTAAGACCAATGCGGCGGCCACGCCCAACTCGGATGGCGACGACTCCGAGTGAGGACATGGACCTCGCGAACGAGAGAAGCCGACTTGAGCGGTGGAACACACAACGGCTTTCCCAACGAGCGCCCCTCGTGTCCTCCCTGGGTCTGTCCCGTCTCCTGCCCGTACAGGTGTGGTGTTTGGCATGACTCCTTGCCTGGTAGCAGTTCCCGATAGCAGTTCCCGATTGGTCGGCTGGTAGTATCATGGACTCGGCTTCCTAAGCTACCCGTCTCGGTAACGCAGCTCAAGCGTGTTAAAATTATTTTCGCAGCAATGGCAGACATTTCACCTCCTTGCGGACGGTTGAAGGTGCCCGCAAACCGCCACGTGCGAGGGCGGCCGGGGTCCGGTTCTTGATTGGGCGGGTCAAACACTCTTAGCTGGTGGAGAAATTAGCGGATATTGTAGACAAGGGCGACCCCATCCTGGTGTCGGTGATGCCGACATGCAGGTCGGGTTGCGATATGGCAACCACCGTAGTATTGCGCCGTACCATAGTTAAGTGACATACAAGATAAATGACGACCTCCAGCGAGGACAGGCGTATGTTTTTCGTAGAAAGGTAGCTCATTTGATCCCGGGACGACGGCTGGCGCCGCTCGGGGCAGTGGTACCCCCGAGGAAGCTACGTATCATGCACAACCTGTCCTTTGACTATGAGCATGTGACGTCGAGCGTCAACGCCGATACAGACTTCGAACCTCCCCCCCCTGCAAACCTAGGTAACGTGTTACGGAATTTCATCGGGTGCATTTTATTTCCACATCGCCGTTGGCCGCGAGCTCGCACTTTGCTCGGTAAGATGGACGTCGCAGAGGCGTTCAGGCAGGTAGTTGTGTCGTGGGGGCGAAAGCAGTATTCGGATACAGCTTTCAAGCCGTTGATCGTCGGTTAGTATTTCGGTGGACCAACAGTCCAGGGTTTCTTTGTTTGTTTTCGGACGCTTTGAAACACGCGGATACCAATAACGCATTCGTCAACGCAGTCGTGTCCAACCAGGCACGATGCCAAGAGACATGTGAAGGTAAAATTACCGCGAGAGCACGACTGGCCAACAGCGCTACCCGGGGGGTGCTACGTGCCCCCAGGGGGGTGGCCGACCCGTTTTATTCAGACCACTATGTGGACGATGGTCTGCTTTGCGAAGTCTGGCATTCTCAAGACGGCCGACGGTGCTTGTTCTCGCCCAGGGTGTTAGCGTCTAACCGCTTCTGCTTGTTCGGGGACCGACAGGAACGATAACCCCTTATCTTATCAGTCCGTGAGGTGTCCCCGGGGGATACACAGCTAGAAGTGTTGAGGTGGGAAATCGACACCTTCGCTATGACGTTTTCGATGCTGCTATGGCGACTAACGCAACGGCAGCTGCTACTGGAGCAGTGACCTGACACTCGCCGATTCGCGCGTGAGACCGTGGTGCGATCTCTCATCGGCAACTTGGTGCATGCTTGCGAGGTAGTACGACCGGGAAAGTTCTTCGTCCGCAGGGTGCTGAGCCAAGTAGGGTTGCCTGAGATACATTTGGAGCGGTAGAAATTTATCGCCCCTGGTATACCCCGTTCGAGTGCACGGGCAGGGTCGTCAATTCAGTTAAGACCGGAGTTCCATGCGGACTGGACGTTTTCGCGTGTACAAGTTGAGGGTGAGGTACGGAACGGGAAGAGCAGACTCGTTGCTCCTCTATATTGTACGTACCTGCCTCCCCATCATCACACCCTCATCTTGGACGTATACGGGGATGCGATGAGCGGTTCTGTCTAAAGCCGGTGTCATGGTGGCGGTACGACTTCGACCCGGAAGTCCGGGCGAGGTTCCGAGTGCGGAATATCCGCTACCGAGACGAGCTTAGTCTAAATTGTTTGGAGTTGTTGGCGATGACGATAACCGCATGGGTTGTCCTCAAGGCGGGCAATTGCCCTTGCCACCCTAGAGATTATGTCTTGATGTGCGGAGACAATTAGTGGGCGTGCTGCTCGGTTAACAAGTGTCGAGGAGGCAAAGAGCCACGCGCCGGGGCAGTCATGCGAATTCTGCGCTGCCTAGAGATGGGTAACGGGTGGTGCTTTGAAGCCAATCACAACAAAGGGGTTCGTAACACACTAGCAGATGGGATCTTCCGCTTCCGCTAGGAACCCCACCATTCTACCCCGGCTGGACTCCATCGGTCGTGTCCTGATATCTCTTGGTACGAACCTGTGGTGGACCGGAATGGGGTAAATCTCTATACCGAGACATTGGCCGCCAGCAAATCCGCGACTCGGTTCCGGATTCGTCTCGACGAGTTTATGAGTCAGGCTTCCGTTCTTGGCGCCTTGTTCGTACCACCGTAGCGGGCGCGAGTCTATTTCGGAGTAATTGAGAATCCGAGCACGAGCAGGTTTTGGCTCTTGTGGAATTCGTGGCGGGGTGCGTCCGAAGGCAATACGCTGGGAACGAGTTCTGGTAAACTGTCAGCCATTCAATACTTTCACACGGTGGAGGCAAGAGTTCATTTGGCAGGATCACGTGGGGCGCTCGCGACCGTCGGACGTATTTTACTCCGTCGAACTTCCCTCTCCATAGCAGGATTCAAGACGGTTGCACCCAATATAGAGGGATCAGAACCCGTACTTTTACATATGGCTTATTTTTCCTCTTGGAGCTTTCCATTTATTTCCTCCTTATAAGGGTGTGCGGGAGTCTGGTCGTTTGACGCATGATTTTTTTCAAAGTATTCACAAATAAAATATGTTCGCCCAAAAAACAAAAAAAACACAACCAAATGATTCTTGACAGAAAATCGGAGGTGAAAACTCGGCTATGAAAGGGGTTGTTTTCTACCACCCCACATGGCTCGTACCACGTGCGGGTATCTGCCCGAAAGGATGACGACTCACCACCCGCCTGCCGTCCCAGCCCATACCAAAGCAGTCTCTTGCCATCCCGGACCTTCGCCCTAGCAGGTGTCTCCCTGCTATACGCTTGGGCCGAGGGAGGGCCTCTGCGCTCTCGCTGCCGGGACAACGGCGAGACCTGCCCATGTATCACAACGACCCCGTCTCCCTTCCCACGACGCTCGCTCGCTCACTCGTTCCGCTGACAAGTACGACGCACGAACGCA
>JBBMKB010071877.1:0-13979 GCA_037833945.1 Alaria marginata | reverse complement strand
CCCCCCCCCCCCCCCCCCCCCCCCCCCCCCCCCCCCCCCCCCCCCTCCCCCCCCCCCCCCCCCCCCCCCCCTCCCCCTGTAACCTCCTTATTTTGGCACAATAGGGACGCGGCGTAGTACAAGGTGTTTTCGGTTGACGCCCTCGCTCGATGAAACTAACCCAAGACCCCAGAATATTTGTGGCTGTCGGTGGACGTGAATTGGACGGGTTGTGTGTGGAGCGTGGGCTGCTGTATGCACACAGATGCACACAAGGAGCCAGTACACACCGTAAGACAAACACCCCCGCTGCTCGCGTAACAGCGTAACAGCAGGTTGTAAGAAAATAAAGTCTTCCCTTTCATCCTGTATATCACGAACTACAGTAGTATGCGACAAAAGTTAATAATCTCTTATGTCTGGCTAGGCTGGAATCCTTTTGTAAGCCAGGGCATTTCCTACAGTATTTTCAGTACATAATGGGCCATGTTATTGTTTTCGTCTTAAACTCGAGCCTGAAATCTAGACTGTTAAATTCTCAAGTGCTGTCGCGTACCGTACGCACTTTTCTCCGCATCCTCTCAAGCCTTATTATCATGTGTCTCATATCTTCACCAAAACAGCAACCTTTTCAAGGACGACCATGGTCACAGAACAACTCGGCGTGCAATAAAACACAACTTTATTTTTTGCATGCCTGCAGAGGGGAGGGAATTATGTTTGGAAAATGAAGATATGTTACCGTGCCTATGATGACGGTTTCATGGGGAGGCAGCTTGGTTCGGGGCCTGATGTGGCCTTGAGGGATGTCTGGCAGTTTATCTTTTTTCAGGGGTCCAGTGCGTTCCAGCAGATGGTTATCTTCCGACTGCCTTGCACTTGCCAGTTTCTCATTGTCAGTTCCTCCTCGAGTTCATCACAAATGCTTACTTGTAAATTCTTAACTTTTAGTATATCTCGGTCTGAGATTCTTAACTGCCAGATTATTAAGTGCTATCCCGTGCTGTACACGACAGACGTGAAGGCGGTCGTATTCTATGTCAGCCTCGCGTCTTGTTCTTCTCTCTGAGTTCAACAGAATTGCTGAAGTCAAATATCTTATTCTTGAAATGGTGCAAAACGTCAATTTATTGAAAATCATTTTTTTATTTAGCAAAGGCGTGCAAAACGCCAAGTTCTCAATAATCAAGTTATTACCAGGTATCTTGCTAATTGTGCAGTTGGACCATTTGTTTCATGGTGAGCGGTTCAGGCACATACATACATTAATGCCGCATGGCATGCCCCACTCATACTCCACAAGATGCACTGGGTTCAGAAGTCGACATGGCAGATATCCCTTCCTTGTAAACGCTATTTTCAGGACAACAGGAACCCACGTTCGTTCGTGTTGCCAGCCAACAACGACTCCCTTACTGCACGGTAGTACTGGGTACCCCTGTAGCCCGAGAAGCCACTCAATCGACACGGTCTAAGTTCCACACTTTGGGCCTTAGCGATTTTCCGCCTGCCACTGACTGCCGGTATTTTCCCGCCTGCTTGTGAACCTCCAAGCTGACTGCTCTGATCGCCCCCTTCGATTATACCCACTCGTTTGCGCTACGTCGTCCGGCTGTTGCAAAATTCACGCACCCACCGTCGGCCTAATCTTCTATAACTTCGCAAAATCTCAGCCTTACATTCTTAACTATAAAATACAACTTACGTCGCGTACTGTATTCAGATACTGTTGTTGTATTTTAATATGAACCCGCTCGGTGGACCATTGGAAACAGATTATCGTCGGCAAGGCTGTGGCAACGAAGGAGGCGCTCTATGCTGGAGCAGATATGACCGACGCCAGGATACACAACATTTCGGTCGTAAGCGCGTTTAAGGTAAGGGCGTGCCTGGCCAATGGCATTGTATTACGCTCTTCTTGGTTGTTCGTATTTCGATATTGCTTGTTTCATGTGTGTGAGATCGCGCGTGGAACTCAGCACTTCCACGGCTTATAATTCGCCGCGGTGCTCCCCGTTGGTTGGTAGTCGATCTAAATACTGTGATATGGTCTGTCCCATCAAATTTTGCTTCTACTGGCAAACCCTCTTTTTCTCGCCCAATTTTGAGAGTTAGCCACCAAAACAAAGTTCATCGTGACCGCGTGAGCAAGGCGCCTCGGAATCCGTAAAAAAAATGAAAATCGATGATCATTGTCGCATGTTCACTCTAAACCCTTTGTATTAATATTTATTTGTATCGTTCCAACTTTCACCGCTGTTTATTGCTCATTTTCAACGAGGTATTTCGAGCGAATGAAATCGAGTTGGAGGAAAGTAAAGCATGTTTCGAACTCCCTGTAAAAGAACGAACAAGATGACATACTTTTGTTTTAAAAAAAGTACCCAGGAGACATGGCAGAAAATCTCTCCCCCAATTTTAACGCTCGATTTCTTACTCCACAGAGTTTTCCTCCGGGAAACAATAATACGACCGCCCGGATTGGTCCCATTTCCCCGAATCCGTTGGATTTTAAAAGGTCTGCCCAATCAATTTTGCTGCAAAAACAGAACATATTGACCCTCGGAATCACGGTTTATCGCCAATTTCTATGCCAAAAGTGGTTGAAAAAACGCATGAGACGAGTCCACGTATTCGCCTGGCTGTAACCTCCCCAAATCCGGTCCCTAAAAATAGTGAGAACACCTCATTTACCCAAATAAAATGAAACCAAATATCCACTAAATCGCAAGTATCTTGACACTCGACAAAAACATAAAAAAAAACGCTTGCGAAAGATAATGAAACCTGGAACAGGGCATTTTTACGGTATAACCCATACATAGTACCAGGGGATACCTCAGTCCTTCCGAACAACTCGGTTTTTAGATTCTAGGAAAAGTGTCAACATTTGATCGGACGGACTGGACTGACTATACGAGTGTTTGCGATAAAATTCTTCGCCCTAAACTTCGACCAAAACATTCCCCCGAGCGAACTTTGAAGGAAGAATTTGACCCAAAACGGCCGGGAAATTCCGATCTGAGCGAACGATTTGGACCAAACTTCTGCAAAAGTTCAGTCGATCTCCAGCAGCCCATCCATTGGTCTACGTGAACTGAGCTTTCCCTTGACGCTCTTGAGGCACAACTTCACAACATTTAGAGTGCACAAGAGCACAACCCACACAACAGCACGAAGCAGACGCTGCTCGCTGTGGTTGGCAGCGGTAGACACAACCCAACCTTGAGAGCACGAAGGCACCTTAAGGTAGCTGTGGGGAAGCATGGCACGCAGGCGCAACCTCAGGGACACGTGCTAGTGAACCAGCATTCCGTTGTGCTCTGCGATGACCTCGTTATTTGCTGTGCTGCTGCTGCTGCTGCGCTGTTTGGTACAGCATGATATGTTGTCGTCGTATTCGGTGCTGATTTGTTTCAACCACCGCCGCTATACCACAACGCGGTCGCCGACGTTTCCACCGGCACTGCCACCCACGTCACACCACCGCCGCCGCCGCCGCCGCTGCTGCTGCTGCTGCTACTGTGTTTCTAAAGATAAAAAAAATGTCTATTGTCTGTCGTCTGTTGTGTGTTGTGGTGGTGATCGTGGTGATGGAGCCAGACCCGACTGCTGTGCCGCAATTCATCTTGCTGGGTCATCGCCACCTCCGCGCCAGCCGATGTTGCTGCTGCGGCTGCTGTGCTGGTCCTGCTGGTCCTGCTGCTGTTCTCACTTTCTTCTACACGTGTCCCTAAAGTGTTCTGTGTTATTTGTTGTGTTCGGGGATCGAACTGTGTGCGTGGATTCTGTAGACAACACAGAGACTGCTATTTGTGTTTGTTTTTTCTGTGTTTGTTTTTGTGTCTTGTGTTGCGAATTGTATCGCAAACACGCCCACATCCATCCGTGCCGGAGGAAATTTGGCCTTTTTCAAATGTGTCCAAACTTTTTGGCCGAAGCATTTTATCGCAAACACTCTATACTTTGATGGCTGAGAAACAAGCACCCCATTCCTATGAAGGCGCACCGTAACGAGATGGGGAGTCACCTTTGATTGCCGGACGATATATATTGATCTATCTGTTATATATTTGCCGTCGGATGCCCACTTGTTAACTTAAAAATAGAGTTGATTTTTTATGCCCACCTGTTTATTAGAAAATTTGAGTTAATATTTTGGTACTCGACCACAAATATTTTTGTGGGACGAAAGGTGTTTCCCCCATACATTCCCGGAAGCCCCTCTGTTATTTTCATGCCTGTCTGCGTTTCCGACACTGGGTTTCACACCGCAAGTTGGCACAATATAACGCTCGAAGCACACACCCCAAGGTGTCCCTCGCCGCAGGAAACGTCTCGCAACGCAGGCAGGCGTGTGAGTATACGAATAATGGTCGGGGTTCCTGCGTATATCATTGTCCGAGCCCGCTTTATTTTTTTCTACGAAAAAGATAACAATATGTCTACCATATATTCGAAGAGCACCTACCGTAGTACCTGTTTTCTACACGTTAGGGCAAATACTAAGAGCCCGTCTTATCGAAGAGCATGAGAAATCGTAATTCGATTTTGTTTTTAGAATTAAACTTAATTTGCATCTGATTGGTCGAAAACTGATTCACCGAGCAGGCATTTTTCATGGTTTTGACGAAAAATCGAATTCAACAAAGAAGTCCAAAAATACTTATTTCGTCGAATTTTATCGAATTTGCTAATTGAATTTGGGGAGTTTGTCCACCTAGACGTGGCATGTTCCATGTAGTAACCGACACCGGCCACGCGAATTGGGGCCGTTTCGTCGGCTGATCCAGAGGCGAGAAGCCACCATTGCGAGAGGTAGGACCACCGGAGCAGCCGCAGCACGACCTCCGAAGGCCCTTAGCACAGCCTAGACCGCCTGCGACGCCTTGAAAAACAACGAGGCCGCCGCAAACCCAGTTTTTCGTCGCCCTGCACCTCCAAAGTTACACGACCAACCACCACATCACGACTTCGCTCAAAAGTTCAATCGCTATATCCCCGTCGCTTCAGGCCGCGTGGGGCGATGGAGCTGCGCCAGCCCACCCAAGAGACCCCTAGAGCCACAGCCTCCTAGGCGTTGCCGGCAAAAAACGTCTACCGCTAGCCTCGGCGCTCCGAGGGGGACGAAGGCCTTCGCTCGCCTCGGTCGTTGCCCACGGGTGTTCGTTGACATTTTTGCGTTTTTCGAATTCTAGAGCACAATACGCCGTTCCTCGATAAGAAACAGAGTCGTATTTTTTCGGTATTTTTCACGAAATTGAATTAAATTCTAAAACAAAAAATCCAAGTACGATTTTGCACGTTCTTCGATAAGACGGGCCCTAACAGTAAAAAAAAATCCAATTTGGGAAAAATGTGGAATCTAATTTGTTTTTGGTTGTTGGTCAAAACACGCACCATCATCAAATAATTCGATTTCGGGGTATCTTGAATTTGGTTTTTATGAAAAACACAAGAAGTCTTTCAAAGACTTCTTTTGATCGAATCCAATTCCAATTTGGGAGTTGGCCCAACTTGACGTGGCATGTTCGTGGTGGGACAGCACCCCCGAGGCAGCCAGGCGCGATTTTCGGCCCCGTTGATGACCACGATCGAGGCGATAAAACGCGAACCTCAACGAGAGGCGACCAGGGCAATAGCTACGCACGCGCCTACAGACCATAGTGTATCATATCCCGGCGGTGGCGTCTCGAAAAAGGTCATGGCGGCCCGCGAGCTCAAATTTTCCACCACCTCGATCAGCCAAGCCACACGAAAATCGACCCAACGAGCAAAAAACACGAGTTTTAGAGTAAGAGTTCGGTAGCTTTATCGCCGTTGCTGCTCCGCACGCGGCAGTTTGGGGCTCCCTCCGCCCATCCTAGAGACCCTGAGGGTGTCAGCTTCCTAGCCTGCGCCTCCAAAAAAAGTGGAGGCTATGTGCGGCGCGCACGCGACGACGCAAGCCGTCGCTCTCGTCTACTCTCGTCCGTGTTCGTCAGCAGGGCGTTGTGTGACTTCGTGCGTTATTCCGATTTCACACATATTTGAAGATCAATCCACTTGCAATGCGCCCTTTCCTGTTAGCAATGAAAGCTTTTTTTTTTGCGAAATCTAATTCAATTTGGAAAAATATCATCCAAATTGGATTTTTTTTTAACTGTTAGTTCGGGCCCTTAGTCAGCTTTTCCGGCATCATGTTTCACGTCGCAAGCTGGCACAATACTACAACGCTCAGAGCAACACAAGCCCTAAAGAGTCTAACTGAGCTCACACGATTATATTCAATTGTTCTCGTATTCTTCACTGCTGTATCATACCGTTACGGTGCACGCCAAGAAACGTCTCCTAACACAGGCCTATGTTCATACAAACAATGGTCGGGAACCCTCCGTATATATGTCCAAGCCCTGTTTGTTTTTTTGGGGAAAACAAGGAACAATTATCTACCACATACTCGAACAGACCCTACCTGTTGTCCTCACGTCTGTCCGCTTGTCCGACACCATGTTTCACGGCCTAACTTGACACAATACAACGCTCGGAGTATCACAAGTATCAAGGCATCTCGTTCGCCAGGAAAGGTCTCGCAATACATGACTGACTGTATAATATATGATCAATGGTCGGGGTTGTGCGTGTATCTTTGTCCAGACATATTTACGGCTGTCTTTGTATTCCGTTCATATTTCTCGGATACCGGATATTTTTCCATCGCCTTTCTGTCACACTATTATCTCGTAAGCTGCCTGTCACGCTGCCTCCCGTGTTGTTTATAACACGCACAGCTCATGGTCTGTCACGCTGCTGCTGCTGTTGTTGTGGGATGCAATACCACGCATGGATGACACAGTACGTGTATGGGTTCGATATTTCTTCGTACCTTCTGTTCTTGACTTCCTTTACTTTTTCGCGGTTTCCAATGCTGGATTTGTCCATGTGATATTTGTGACGATACTGTTGTTTCTGTGCCGTGGACTCTCATGTCCGACATGACGTCCGTCGGTTGTCTGTCGCGCTGCTTCTATTCATAGGGGTTAAGAGATGTTTGTAACATTCATTTTCCCTTGGCTTTAAAATACGAGCCTTGAGCTACATTGTCCAACTGGCAGCCTTCAGTGGCTCTTCCCTACACCAGCACACAGCTACATACACACAACAGCTACAACAACAAGTGTGAGTCGGTATGATTTCGCGTCTAATAATCTATGTGATCTAGATATTACATAAATGTTTCGCCGGGCTGGATCCGTATGATCTGCATGATCTGCACACGTTTACCAGGTGGGATATGTATTTCTGCATTATGTGCACATGTTTTGACAGATGGGGTCTGTACGATATTGATATCATACACTACATACCCATATCGGCCAAAATAGATCTAGAGGATCTACAGTAGATCGTGATCTGTCCAAGGTGTGAGACACTTGCTAGGTCATACAGATCGCACGGCGCCCACACGGTAACATGAGTATAACCATACATATCTTCCCCATAATATGTCGAGCATGAAGCGGGAATCGGTGGTCTGTCCGACGTGTGGTATGTCACGATGTTTGTTAGGAGCGTCACAAGGGTAGAGGGGTACATGGCATGACATGGGAGCACGGGATAAAGCATACGTAGGCGCCACACGACCCACCCACGGGAGGAGTCATGTAACACGGGCCTGGCTTCACCAAGGGGCTTACGAAGGGAAATACAGAGCGACAAACAAAGCTCTGGAGTCATATTACTGCAATCACTGTTGGCGTGATCACTAACTATTTGGCATGGTTTAACGCGGTAAGTTGACGGGATGGTAAAGACAGAAACAAATGTCACGGGAAGGAACGGGTTGTTTATCCCACCGGGCTTCTTCTCTCCCGTCGTTCCGTTACGTCACCACCCCGTCAATTAATAAGTTTCCCTTCGTAAAGTACCGTTCCGTCCCATCAAGAAAATATATTCCCTCTTCCTGTCCCACCCCTCCCCGCCTTGATGATCTTACCATCCCTTCCCGTCCGAGGAATCGTTTCCGCCGAGAATCACCATTCCGTCCCGTCCACAAAACCTATTCCACGTTGAATTACCACCCCTTCCCGGCTAGAGAACTGGTAGTGTACCGTCCCGTCCCTCCGCAAAAATATTTTCTTACAGTCCCTTCCCGTCAAGATTCATTTCCCCTCCTTAAATATCCGCCCCTTCCCGTGAGCAACACGTTTGTTTCCTGACCGTCCATTCCCGTCAAGAAAATACAATCCGCCGAACATATATTATAAAAGAAGAACTACATCGACTACATTTATACCATCATACTAGAGTTGGCTCTACGGCGACGGCTGTCGTTTTGCTTCTTCCAGAATAGTCGATTCCACCCAACCTGGTCAAAAATACATCAAGTCGTCTATCTCCCTTCTGGGATCGTCGTAGTGAGAATGTTGGACTACACACACTAGCTACCAGCCAGCCACCGCCATTCCGACCGCCACGGCCAATCGCGCACACCCATGCAAGTATGGGTGACGCGGGAGAACCAAAACGACAGCGGTGATACCACCGACGCGTCGGACCCACGGTCCCTGGTAGAACAACATCACCACAGCCGGCACAGCAGTCACAGACACCATCACCATCAACGTCATCGACGAAGTCGCCGATACCACAGCTTCCAGCTATCACCACATTCATTTGTGGATCTAGAGCTGGCAGAATCCAGAAGACACCCGCTGTGTGGCGTTTTGATAAGGCGTTCAAGCCGGCCGTGAAGGCAAACCAAAAAGTGAGTGCTCTGTGCTCATGACACTGCCGGCCGCACGACTACCGCCTGAGCGCCACCTTCCTTCCGGCCGACAATTTAAGTTGACGAAGGAGTCATCCCACGGTAGGGGTGCACACTGTTGTTCCTGAGCTCCTAATTTCAGAACCTCAATATCTAAACCGAAACATTACTTCGAAGACGTTCGTTCGCGCAACCCAACCAACATTAATTTGCGTTGGTCCTTTGGTACATGTATTAATACAACTATCATTCCACCCGGTAGTTTTTCACTTACTTAAGGACTCAGCCGGTCAGAAATGTCTGGTACAAAAAGGGCAAACCTACCGTGAAATGACTCTAGGGCCTACAAGGAACGCGGCATTAAGGGTTCTCGGACACGCGGTTTGCTCAACCACCTGTGCAGCGACCACAATGCCGATTGCCTCATCGTATAAGAGGCCAGCCGCTGCATATACGATCTCGCCTCGGTCTTCTCCGTCCACGCATGCATGCATTCTGGCATGCGGTACGTATGCACGCGGTGTATTCACCCTTTCTACGGCCAACATAATTTCCGCCGTACTTTTCGCGTGATTTCCCGTAAAGAAAGTGTTCCCCGCCGTCAATTACCGTCAGTGATCGTCTCTTCCCATCAAGAAAATGTTGTGTCACCACTCCTTCCCGTTCAGACTTTGGTTGTTTGGGCTTATATCACCGTCCCTTCCCGTGAATAATTTCTTTTGTAACCGTCCTCCCTCGTCAAGGCAATTGTTCCCGACGTAAATTCAATGCAATCCAGTCAGCGAAAACAAATCCTCCCATCCTCTCCCGTCAAGAGCACAATGCCCTCCGCAAATTTCCGCCCTATCCCGTCCACAAACTTATTCCTTGTGAAAAATATCTCCCCTTTTCGTCCACAAAATGCTTCCTTATCATATTTCACAGTCTAAACACTGTTTCCTCACCATTCCTTCCTGTCCAGAAAAATATTGCCTCACTAGAAATTGCCATCGCATCCCGTCAAGAAAATACGTTCGGTAGAAAATTACCACTCCGTCCCGTCCTAAACAAAGGCCAACTTCCCATCCCATCACATCCCGTTAAGAAATATGACCTTAAACTTACCACTCCATCCCGTCCCGTCCACATTGTTGTTCCCGGAAAATAGCCCAATACTCTGGCCATCCCGTCCCGTCACACGGTTTATTTATCACGATAAAACAAACTTGCAATTTTGGGAGTCCCCGTCGTTCCGCCGGGACGGAAATATCAAACTTTCGATGTAGATTTTGTTGAAGAGCTTGGCACTTGCGTGCTTAGCTCTGCCTGGCTTGCCTTGAGCCATGTTGGCGTGTGAGCTAGCTGCCCGGTTCCTCCGCAAAACACGTACAGCTGAGTTGTTCTCTATTCAAGGTAGGTTGCCCAGAACTCCAAATGGACCCAAACCCCCAAACCCCCAGCTTTAAATGGAATAAACTGCTACAATCAAATCACTCAAACTGGTCAAATTGAGCTAAGACACGTCTTCAACCCCTCTCGTTTACCGTTCACCTGTCGTATCTACCTGTTCCCTTTGTCCTGCATGACCGTACGGCAGATGTGCACGGACTGCCCTTCCGACTTACTTCCATTCCATGTTAAGTCAGTCCCTGAACCTGCGTGCGCTACACTGTCAGCTTTGCCGGGACAAGCTCCGGAGGGTCAAGTGTGGGACCAGGAGATGTGTCCCGAGTGGTGCCTAGCGACAAAGCCTGTGAGGCAAAAGTCGACAGAGTCTGGTCCCGTCGACTTGCGCATTTGTCCGCTAGAAAAATCACCGCCGTGACCTTCGGAGAATGATGCAAACTTCAAGCGAGGTCGTAGTCTCAGTTTCTAGACTAGATTCGGGCAAGTTCTAGGACGTTCATTGAGAACCATAACTCGTTTTTGAATGGCTTTTAAAACCAGCGGGCAGCGGACGGGGGCGGTGGCGCGGTTGATGGCGCCGTTGTCAAATTGACAAAACGTAGGTTTTTCGTGGTTTCAAATCATTTTGTCGTGTTCAGCTCCTGGAGCTCAACAGTGATTTGCGCCAACTTGTGTTTTTGAGTGTGGCTGTGATGTGAAACTCTGCTTCTCGTGGCCGACCCATCTCTTCGTACGCAGCTGTTTCGGTGACAATGTGTGTAAGGGGTTTGAAGTAGATGCGAATGTAGGTGGGCACAGGGTGGCGAGCAGGGTGCAAACAAAGTGCAAGACGCATGCTGCGACAGAGGTAGCACATTCTGGCCAAATATTGTTTCCCTGACGGCGCTCCTCGGTTGAGGAACTACCCAATAACGTTGGAGATGTAGCTGTGTTTCAGAAATGCTCACCTAGCATATGCCTACGTCGGCCGCGGAAATGTTAGTTTGGTTGCACTGCCATATTTCTTCAGAGCACGTTTTTAGGTGAGGTGTTTGGTTTCTTAAGTGAGGAGCCTCAGCCAATTTGAGTGCGCTCGCCATAGTAGCGTGCGTCAGGAACGAGATCGAGAACAGCGCTAACAACAATATAATTCGCCAGTACCAACTGGGAAAATATCCTCATTAATACGAAAAAGGTGAAACATCAGCCGTCGACGTATAGTCGACTAACTGAGGGTTTATTTCCGGACCGCCCGCAACAAAAACATCATCACATTTCACCTGGTGTGTATTTGTGTTTGTCCCTATTATAAAACAAGAGCGGCGGCGGTGATCGACCGAGCGAGCGGCGGGCGAGCGAGCGGCCGACCCGGCAGGCGATTCACGAAGGCGGCGCAAGGCCGCCACGAGCGAACGGTCGAGCGCAGCGAAGGCGGCGCAAGGCCACCACGACGAACGGTCGACGGTCGAGCGCGAGCAGCGAACGGACGATCGGCGGCCGAGCGAACGAGCGAACGGCGGCGCGCGAGCGAGGGGACGATCGACCGGCGACCGAGCGAACGGGCGATACCCCGAACTATGCCAGGGCGGGGCCGGAATAGCGGACAGAAACAAATACCAAAAAGTAACTTGGCCACGATCCACACCCTATAACGCGATCCACTGATCAGGTAAATTGACACACTATATGCCGGCATCCACGCGGAGCTCTTGTAGCAGGCAAAGCAAATACCTAGTACAAAACAAAAAAACAGGGCTGGCCACCACACACAGGTACGAACGCAGTCATTCGCGCACCAATCCGCCCGCCCACATCCACCCACCCACCCACGCACCAACTCATCGACACACGCACCAGCAGTACACAGCAACACAGCAGTACACACCATCATGTATACCGTTTTTTGTCATCCGCCCTTTGAAAAACATGTCCCCGTTCCCCCGACCGTTATGTTTTAATAAACTCTGGAAACCTTTCTAAAACCTCACACGCGGCTCGCTGGGCTCGCTCCTGGGGGTACGATTGCAGTCATCCGCGTACAAATCCACCCAGCCACACACACTCACCCACCCACGCACGCACCAACTCATCGACACACGCACCAGTAGTATACAGCAGTACACACGAGTACACACAATCATCACTACCGAGCAGGATTAAATAAGAAGGATTACAGAGAAGGGGTTTACCGTGTTTTTGCATTCTCCCCCCGTCTCCCCCGAGATCCACTGGTCAGGTAAATTGACACACTATATGCCAGCATCCACGCGGAGCCCTTTTAGCAGACGAAAAAAATACCTGGTACAAAACAAAAAAAAATGGGCCGGCCACCACACACAGGTACGATTGCAGTCATCCACGTACCAACACACCCACCCACGCACCCACCCACCCACCCACGCACGCAACAACTCATCGACACACGCACCAGCAGCACAGCAGTACACACCATCATGTATACCGTTTTTGTCATCCGCCCTTGTTGAAAACTAATGCCCCCGTTCCCCCGGCCATAGTGTTTTCGGAAAACTCTGGAAACCCTTCAAAAACGTCACACGCGGCTCAGCTCCTGTGTTTTTCACTTTCTTTTTTTGTTCTTTTCATACCCCCGGGGGAAGAGAGAGAGAAGAAGAGGGGGGGTGGTGGGCCGGCTGGTTTTTCTGTGGTATGTGGTATCATCATACATACCTGCCGGTAGATTTTTATTTTGTTCCCCTTTTCGACATCTTTTAGTCTACTTTAATTTTTTCTTCTCCCCCCTTGTCGGGTTTATGTATGATCCGCTTTTATTCGTATACAGCCAGTAGTACACTTGGCATTGCATTGGCGATTGATCTTATTTGCCGTCCACGATGTACCTGGTATGTATGTACAAGGGGCTCCGCTTCGCGGGCGGCTGAACGCCGCCCGCTGCGCTCGCCCTAGGCTCATCATGGAGATTGAGCATGACATCATGTGGTCTATGGCGAAACGGATAATATGCAAATGCCAAGAGGCGTAGTTGGGGGGCCGAGTACATAACTAGTCTGTATCCACGACTTGTTCGGCAACTTTTGACGAATACTCTATAAGCGCAATGTATTATGAAGTGCACTTCAAAAAGCACGTTGAACACTTTTTGCGAGCAACACCACCACGACAAAATAAGAAGTTCCTGATGCCCTGGTCTATAGTTAGTTGTAGTATATAGTACATGTGTCGCCAGTTCGCAGTTCGCACCCAGCTGCAACAACAGCAGCAGCAGTCCAGGAAATCATAGCAGCACGTACAGCAGCAGTGGCCCCTTTTTTCTATTTTTCTATTTTTTCGATTTCTGTTTTTCGGAGCTTTTTATCTTGAATTTTGTGTCAAAACGGCTATCTCGCCCAGTTTTAGGCCGTTTTCGATTCTGGCCGAAGTTCTGGACATCCATTTTTTTCCATTTTTTGGACTCTTTTGCAAAATATATTTTAAAATTTGTTGAAATTAGTACGGGATTTTTATTATCTCGAAATTGGTGTTGGAAAGGACAAATGCATACCACTGGTATATGTCTATATAGTAGTAGTACATGTGTCGCCAGTTCGCAGTTCGCACCCAGCTGTAACAGCAGCAGCAGTCCAGAATATCATAGCACGTACAGCAGCTGCAGTGGTCCCTTTTCTGTTTTTTCTTTTTTTCTCGATTTCTGTATTTCGGAGCTTTTTATCTTGAATTTAATGTAAAAACGTCCATCTCGCCCAGTCTCAGGCCGTTTTCGATTCTGACCGAAGTTCTGGAGATCCATTTTTTCAAGGTTATGTTCTGTAGGGTTTGTGGATTTAGGGTAAGGATACGGAAGTCTTACAGAACTTACAGAAGTTCCGGGTACGGGTATGGATGTGTCACAGAACTCACAGAAGTTCCAGGG
>JBBMKB010071866.1:0-13979 GCA_037833945.1 Alaria marginata | reverse complement strand
TACACGGCGGCGGACTGGATGAATGCGAGCGAGCTTTTCGTTACGCGGTCTTTTTCAAACGCCCTTGCGGCCCTATCCAACACCCAGTCCATGAAGCTCGAGTCTGGGAAAGCGAGCCCCATGTTATCCGATGCCATCACGCCAACCTCCGTCCTTCCCACGTTAGCGAGTGGCGCGGCTGCAGTGGCAAAAAACGGGATGTATGTGCGGCGTGCTGTGTCTCCGCCGAATTCAAAAATTGCGGGAACCCCTCTCCCTCATTCGTCCTCCCAACTCAAACGAACCCCCCCGGCAAAAAAGACTGCCTTTTATGGTAGACGAAACCAGAAAACAGAAATGGCATGTATTTCTGTTTTTTGTACGGCCCAGATTCGTATATCGAGTTTCGTATTTCCAATCTTATCGTGTTTCGTGTTTGCCGGGGTTTCGTTTGAGTTGGGAGGACGCTGGAGGGAGAGGGGTTACCGCAATATTTGAATTCGGCGGAAACACAGCACGCCGCACATACATCCCGTTTGGTGCCACTACAGCCGCGCCACTCGCTAACGTGGGAAGGACGGAGGTTGGCGTGATGGCATCGGGTAACATGGAGCTTGCTTTCCCAGACTCGAGCTTCGTGGACTGGGTGTTGGATAGGGCCGCAAGGCCGATTGGAAAAGACCGTGTAACGAAACCTCGCTCGCATTCATCCAGTCCGCCACCGTGTACTATAGCGGCGCGGCGGTGAGGCAGTGAGCTTGGAGTCTCCAGCCACCGCTATGGGCCGGGATACCGTGTCAGAGACCCATAGAGTATGATGTGTACGGATGGTGCGGGATGTTGCGGCGAGCTTGACACGTATTATTATAGGCCCGCCACGTTATGCCTCCTGTGTGGGGTTCAAAACCAGTTTCGGCCAGCTCTGGGACCGGACAGAACTGGTGCCTATTACTAGTTTCATCTGGCCAGGCGATTTGTGATCGAAATACAGAAATTATTTTGGAGATTTCTGTTTTTGGTCGATCGATAAGAGTCGATAAATCGGATCTGGTACGAAATTCTGCCTGGATCTCTCTATGAACCTTGTTTTGTTTTCTGGTTTCGTCTCCCATAAGAGTCAGCCTAAAGCTGTGCAGAGAGGAGCGCTACGTAGGCACCCACAGACAACCGAGAGCTACGCCACACGCAGGACACAACGGCTGTGTGCCGGTGTGACGGAGTATCATACTATGGCGTTCAGACGTAACGCTGTCGCCGATTTCTGATTTTTGGGTTGCGACTATTTGGGAATGCAGCGCTGCCCATTGTGTTGCGTACATAAGTGATGTTATGCTGCGAGGAATTGGATGTTACGGCGAGCGGAATCATCGAAGGAATGTACTATTATAATATAATAATAATATATACCAGGTATGAGCTAACATATTCGAATGTAAAGGGTGAACTCGGCGCAGATGCCGCTGGGACGCTGGGATTTCGTTGAGGCGTCCAGCGTCCATATTTACAGTTTATAGTCGCGGATAAGGTCGCGATCGCTACACACGTACGAAGCAGCTCACTCCTGTAACTGCTCACTTCCTGCTTTGCGCTTTGTGTTGCTGATGTACTTCGCGACATAAGCATATTCGTACATGAGAGATCGCTATCAGCACTACAGCAGTAGTGCTATTATCCCAGTACTTAATAGCACTACAGCAGTAGTGCTATTATCCCAGTACTAAATGGCTGCAGGACGAAATCGACGAGGACATGAACAAGTGAAAAACCAACTGAAACCGATGAACATTTACTCAAGTATTTGCATTGTGCGCAACTGCTGCTACTGCTGTGTACCTGGGGCAGGTAGAGTGTAGAGTGAAAACGATCGAAAATGATTGTCCAAAGGCCTGAACGAATCTTATACGTGTGCTCCATGTAGTGCATGGACTATCCGGGGATGATAAATTTTGTCCCGCCGCCAAAATGACGCCTTTTTTTCCTCGAATGAGAGGAAATAGGGGAAAAAAAATGGAAAGGCTGAAAAAGGCTGTTTCCCGGAAATTTTTGGGTTCCGGCTGAGGGAATACGCATCCCTGATAAATACATGTGAATGATACACTGCCCGCAGCCTGCAGGGGACGATGGAGCCAACGATCATCTTGCCCTGTGAGCCATACCCTGATCCACGGTATCCCCACGTACTCGTGCGTGTGATATTTGTGTGTTGTCTCCGTTCTTTGTTCTTTCTACCCAACGACATCAGCACTCAGCACACCCAGTGTCCGCCCTGATTCTTCACCCTGCCTGTTTATACTGAGTCTCGTGTAAGACAAAAGATACCCGGTACAAACTAGCCTCCTCTCGGGCCTACTTGAAGGTGATCGTGCTCGTTCGTGTAGCAGCTGTAGCACTTCAAGTACAGTCCTACAAGTACTCACACACCGGTATGATATACGCTCGTTCGTATTTACGTACTGGTGGTATTAAATGATACTGGTATGACAAGTTGGCAGAGGGGTGGGTGTTAAGTGTTCTGGGTGAGCCATTTATATATAGGTTATTATATATAGGTGTTGCAAGCCTCCCCTTCGGAGTATGGTTCGCTTGAAATCCCGGGGGTGTCGCATGCTGAAACGGGGGCAAACGGCAAAAGCTAATGAAACCTAAATATGAAATAATAAGCCATCGCGCAAGTAACCCGGCAAGTATGATATCACCGACGAGCCCTGACGAGTCTATAGCCTAGTCTACAAGATACCCCTTCGGCGTGTACTTGATCGTTTTGGGTCGGGGCGAAGCAAAGCAGGCGACGCAAGGGTCATACTATTACGGGGGACCATAGTAAAGAGGACCTACGGTACACACAAAAACCTATATATTCCCCTATTTTTGCTGAGAATATTTGGTCCTGTTTACTATGGTCCCCCGTAATAGTATTTAGAAAAAGGCCAGGAATTAATGCATGATACCGGTATGGTATCGTACACGAAAGCTGGTGATGTTGGCAGTATGCACGGCAATGCCTGTTTACAGTGACCGATGGATAGACCGCCAGTTTTAGGGACAGTAAGATGAGGGTACACCAATGGCGGAAGCTAAAAAATGAGTACTATTAATACCTGTAGCAGCTGCAACAGAGAGGATGGATGGCGGTAGTGGCGACATAGACAAATGACCCAGCAGCAGCAGCAGCAGCAGCAAGCAGCGTCACAGCAGCAGCACCAACAACAGCAGCAGAGAAACAGAGAAAGGATAGCAGCAGTAGCAAACAACAGCACAGCAGTAGCAGCAGCAGGGAGAACACGCACACTCATGCGGCACGGAGGGGCACACGCACGTCTAACATGACAAACAGGGGTGAGTGCTGTATGCTGTTGTGCTTGCATGCGTAGCAGCACCACCAGGGAGAAGATAGCCGCAATACCAGCAGAGACAACAACACCAACATCACAACAGCAACAACAGCAGCAGCAGCAGCATACAGCAGCAAATTCTTTAGCATGGGTCATAAAGAGTGCGACAGCCTAGGAAAATTCCACGGAAGCACATGTTTTTTCCCATATTCATAATGTTGTTTACAGATATTTACGAGCTGTATTATACAAACTATCGAAGACAAAAGCAGGTGACGCCCAACTTGAGTACACGGAGAGAGGTGTACCCGGAACCTTTCAGCCCGAAAGAGGTATGATTGGGCGCCAACCAATCAGAGAGAGGGCCAGAAAGCCTTTTTCGGAGTGCTACATTCAGTGTATCTATAAATGGCTAAAAAAAAACCTAGGTATACCTATTTTTGGCTTTTTACCAAAATTAGTAGTTGGCCCTCTCTACGAGGTATATTAAGAAAAATGAAAAATACACTTCAGCTGTGAGATCGATAAAAAGGGGATTTCGTCGAAACTCAGCTTTGCAAGCTGCGTGTGATACATACATACATATATACTTCGATCGCGCGTGTTACGGAGTGTGTACACCCTCGTGACGGATACAGGTCGGTGACTCCCCTGCTGATACCAGGGTCAACAGGACTCAGACGTTCATCCCTTGTTCTGCGCACGGAAACTATACAACCCGCATTGAGGGGGACAAAGACAGACAACTGTGTGTGGTGGAATTCAGGACGCATAAACGAAGTATTAGTAGTAAAAAACGAGTGCCTGTGCACGCCTCGCCTCGACACGGTGCGAGCGCGGTCGGGGCCGATTTTGGCACAGCCGGGGCCGGCGACCACGACGAAGAAGTAGCTGACCGAGAGGTGGACCTCATCGCGAGGAACTACCTGGTACGAAGAAAGCTCAAAAATATGAAATACGTACATGAAAAGCTGAGGAGCGCTATGGGCGCAAGGCGTAACATGGTACACAAATTGATATCAATATATATTTGGTCACAGGCTCTGCGAGACAGAGATAACTAATTAATCGAGGAGAGTAAATGAAGTGCACACGTGCTGGGTACGAAAAACGCAACAAAAACAACCTAAACAAGAAAATACCTGTGAAGATAACTATTTAAAAATACATCCGAAGCTGTCCTAGAAGTGTTGTTTATTTATACGGTACCTGGTAACACTGCTGTAACCAAAAGTAATTATGAAATTATGAGCCGGAACAGACTGATGCAAAGAAAATATATATAAAATAGTCCCCCACAATGGGACGACTCGTGGCCGGGGTGCCATGGATCACGTGTAGGGCCCGATGAAGGTTGAGGGTGCCATGAGGCAAGACAGGTGTAGTTGACCAGGTATCGATTATAAGAAGCAGAGAACAGAGCGAGGGAGAGAGGGCATCGATCGTCCTCTCCCCCGTCCCAGGACCCCAATAGGCATCCAGGAGATTTCTTCTCGTACAGTATACATATACCCTTTCGGGATAACACAAAACCCACCGCAATTCCCGTAGAACATTTGCAGTTACACAAATCACACGTATCAGGACTCTGCTGCGAGGACGAGCAATCTCGACAGCCTCCCTACTCGTATGTACAGTCACAGGGTCGTGCGGGCACGCCCTTGTTGTTGCCGACGCGGGTCGGGGCAGCGGGGGTGCTCCAAGTAGGGCGGCCAGAGTCCAGCGTCGTGAAACGCGCCTGCCTGTAATTATGTGGCCGCTTGTTCCTGCTGCTGCTGCTGGATGCCCTGGAAAGTTTTGGTCGAATCCAGCAGCAGCAGCAGCAGCAGCAGCAGCAGCAGCAAGCGACGACAGAATTACAGGCAGGCGCGTTTCACTACGCTGGACTCTGGCCGCCCTACTTTGAGCACCCCCGCTGCCCCGACCTGCGTCTGGCCGACAGCAACAGTCGTGGCCGCGCTACCCTTCAGGATGAGGTTGACGAAATCCTGGGGGGGTCGCAAGTTGGCAAGGGGCGAAACAGTGCGTTCCCGTGTATCGGGTACAGCAGCAGTATGAGGTTCGACGATGTGTGTCTGATTTTTGCACTGAAGGTGAGCATGTGGTGGTGATTGGATCTCCTGCCGCGCACCGCAAGCACACACTGAAGTACCGTGACTGTCACAAAGGCGAGAGCTTGAAGATCAGCTGCCTTTCTGCTGGTGGTGTTGTTGTGCTACACTAGTATTAACCTAGTGTTAACCTAGTATTAAGCTAGTATGAATAGCCCTCTCATAAGAAAGTGCCCCACAAGAAACTTATTAATAGCCCAAAAATCATGGGGAAATAAGAAAGTCGACAGCTGTTATGCTGAAGTTAGTGTAGGACACACACATTCTCAAATAAGAAACCCAGCCTGAAACCATATCTCGGTTTCTTATCAGAGGGCCGATACTGTAGTTTTTT
Organism: Alaria marginata; assembly: GCA_037833945.1. Taxonomy (NCBI): domain Eukaryota; class Phaeophyceae; order Laminariales; family Alariaceae; genus Alaria; species Alaria marginata. Next base: position 8,223 of record JBBMKB010071866.1, on the reverse strand, counting down.
TTTTTTTTTTTCGATCATTACTTTTACTTCCCAGCTCAATTCGTAGGAGGTTTTACTCTCTGCGACCTTCTGGGCAAGCCGTGGTCACCGGTGCCTTCCCTTCTCCCCCCCGGTACGTGCCTACGTTTTTATCACGCACAGGGTTCATTCGGCATTCTCGCTGGTCGTCGATTTTCGTCGAAATTTGGTAACTCACGCTTTCCGCTGGTCATTTTTTTACGAGAAAAAACCCCTTCGAGTCGTATACGCGAGTATGCACTCTGGGGATTCGAACTCACGACATCGATTTAGTGGGCACGGAGGTTCACCTGCTGCAACATACACCACCGGGGACGCTGGGATTTTACAATGTTGCTGCGCTCCCCTTCTTTCATGATTACGAATCTTACACACGCTGCACAGATCAGATCCCTATTCATGATCTATGTATTTCAGGGCAGACAGATCCCTGATCTATATAATCTATATGATCTATATCATCTGCATGGTCTGCTGTAGATCACGTTGCCGCGTGAGAGCCGGATGATCTGAATGATCCGATCCACTTTTCTTGAGTTGGGTTTGTGCTTCACAGATCCTGCACAACATATGATGCCATGATGACAGATATAGGATCTATGAATAGATGATCTAGACCATGATCTGCCCGATCTGTGGAATATTAATATACCTGGAACTATTTTTGCTGTTTGTTTCTGCCCCCGCCGCTGTTGACAGGCAACCACGGGCCTCAGTCGCCCGATTATCCACTCGGGCGAAGCAAAAACTAAACTCCGCCGTTGTCGGAGCTTCTCAGAACCACGTGTTCGACTCTGAGATTTTCGATTTGGCTCTCCCGACCCTCGGGGCCGTGCTAATCGATCCGTGTCTTTCTCTCATGGACACTGGGTATGTTGGGAGGCTGGGGGCGCTTAGCCTTGCCGCCATCGGACCCTGCACGGCAGCTTTCAACGTGGTCTACATCACAGCCAGGTGCGCAAGCAAGCATCTCACCGTGTTGGCCTTTCGTTTTGTTTTGTTTTGTTTTGTTTTGTTTTGTTTCGTGCGATGTTCAACGTTGTCTTCGTGACAGCCAAGGACGTGCCTGGTAGTCTACGCAACCGACACCTTGTACCCTTGTTGGCGTTTTGTTTGCGTTTTTTTTGTGTGGCTTTCAACGTTGTCTACATCACATCCAGGTGCGCAAGCGGGCATCACTTTGTTGGCCTTTTTGTTGCTGTTTTGTTTTGTTTTTATGCAGGCACAAGTATGGGTGCGGACTTATCGCTTGACGTTTGGTGCGTTTGGTAAATTATCGAGTTGAAGTACAGTAGTATCGAATGCGTTCTCCGACAGGTTGAGATGCCTGTATTAATATTAAAAGTAGTTTCTCGTTATGGTATGATATATATGCACGTTGAGGTCAGGGCGGGACTGTCATTTTATGCCGTGGGTACCACCGCCGTTGCCCTCTCTCGTCTTCATGCTCGAGCTCACCGACTACGGTATCAATTAGTGCTGGAGATCGTATAATATGCATATCGAAAGTTGAAACTTTACGATACTTCGTATAGTGGGGTACCCGATTTAAGAGAGTCCATAATAAGAGAAAACGGACTTAACCCCTTCAGAACTGTATCACGTTTTTGGGGACAAAAACTTGTAATTAGTGTGGAATATTTTTTGCAGCTCTAAATGGGTTAAGAGCGGTCGACTCGGCTTGTCGCGCCTTGTAGCACCTATTCTAAAATGATTATGATACCCAATCTGAGATATGAACGGTGGCACTGGCCTGTCCTGAGGGGATCGCTCTTAACTCGGGTACCCCACTGTACTGGTATATTACACTTGTACAGCAGTACATATGTTTATACTTTTACTGAGGGGGTGTATTAACTCGTTTCGACCTGGCTGGAACGGTTGGAATGGGACGAGACTATTCGTGGTCGTTCGTTTTCTTCCAACCTGTTTGTGTCCGATGTGAACTGGTGGGTTCTGGGCAACCCAACCGACTTTTGCGTCGGGACCAGCTCGACTACAGGGCAGAGGTGTCATCACGTGGGCAGCGAGTCGGTAGAGACCCCCAAAAATAATGTTGGAGCCTCAACTCCACTGTACTGGGGCACCCGCGAAAAGGGCACCCCCCTTTCAAGATTTACCGACAAGATTTTCTCCTTTTCGGACGCGTACTACTTTAGAGGGTATTAATACTATTAATACTACCGTATTAGTATCGTAGCACTTTTTGGCCAAAACGTTTTCTGAATGACGGGGCTAACACCGCGCAAGGCAAGCCTCAGAACAGGCAGTCTAGCGTGCTAGCCATCTAAAGGGCACCCTCGGGAACAATCTAGAAGTTCTGATATTGCCGTCGCGACTCGACGAGGACTCCTGAAATTTCTATTATATGAACATCGGTTCCGCACTTTTGCCAGAAATATATCGCTAGAGTCTCGTTCGCCACCCCGTCTTCTCCGTCGTGAGCCTCCTGGCCAGGCCATGGTCGTATCGCGTGGCTCCTGCCGCGCGCGAATCCTATAGCGTCCAGATAGGCTCCGTTCCATGCTGAATGCTGACAATGTCATCCTATGTGCACCGATACCCCCGTGGGCCTCCAGCAAATGCCTCAACCAATCAACAGCCGTAACTCTCGTTCTAAGTGGGCCGTTCGGTTCTGCTGAACAAGGATTAACTACTCCAGCCTCCAGCACTTAATCTTGGGGACCCTTGCAATCTAGTCGATTTCGCTACCAATCAGCAGCAATTTCTGGATTCCTGGATCAAGTATATATTAAGAAAATTGAAAAGATACACTTGAGCTGTGAGATCGATAAAAAGATAATTTCGTCGAAACTCAGCTTATGAATATGATGTTCCGTTCTAGGTTCCGAGTGTTTCAAGTTCCAAAGTCTTTTAGAGATACGCCCTGAGCGAAAAGTTTCGACAGGTTCGACGTATCGACTTCGTATCGATCTCGTGTCGATTTTTTATTTTTCTTTGATCGGCATCGTAGAAATCGATTTGAGGTGATGTGATGAGGTGATGTTTCTTTGATCGGCCGGTGTCGTGTCGCGTCGGTTTGATTTTTCTTTTAATATTTTTATAAAAATGATTTCAAATACGTCAGCTGTGAGTTATTTTAACACTTTCGTTCGATATCTCGTCACTACTGCTGTTAACACTTGTGATAACTAAAATGTTAAGTACTGGTATAGTCTACTGCTGTTGTAAAGATTTCGTCGTGCCCTTCCTTGTCTTCATCGCTACTATTAATAACACCACTTGCGAGATACTTCGTATATTGCTAATACTGTAAATACGGGGAGTCGCCGACCTATATGTCCTTGATGAGGACTAATTAGGGCATACACCCCCCGTGACACGCGCCATCGGGGTACCACACACGGATTGCAAATATCGGTTTCGACGACAACCTTAATCTCACAGCTGTAGAGTTTATTTTTTCATTTTTATGTAAGAATGTTTCGTCGTATCCTCCGCTGCCATGCCCGAAATATTCCGGCCGGTGTCTGTCTGTTGTGTGTATTCCGCCTGCAGCTGTGCCTTCCTGGTTAGCACTTCCGTCTTGATCTCCGCGTCACGGTGAGCCTTAACCTGCCTACTACTCGGTTTTGTTTCCGAGATGTATTTGAAGCAGTATGTCCCCAACAACGTGGGCGCTGTTATACGGCGATTAAGCCTTGTTTGTCGCCTTTACCGTTCCATGGGTGAAGACCGAGACCGAAACCGTCCGCCGGTGTAAACTACAGTAGCTTGCTTTCGTTTTCGCCTGCCTGCCGACCCCCGGACCCCTACCGCCTCGGTTGCTGAACTCCTATACTACTGTGTACTGTTTTGTGTGCTGTACTGTGTACCGTACTGTGTGCTACTGTACTGCGTACTGTACTGCGTATTGTATTGTGTATTGTACGGCGTGGTGGGGGGTATTACGGCAGTAGCAGGCTCTCGCTAGATTTGGTGTCGTTTCGAGGTGTTCGGTCATGCTTCGTTGCGCTCTATGCATCTCGTAATACTCAATGTTGGAAACTCAACTTATACTTGTCGTCTCGTGTTGTCGTCTCGTGTTGTCGTCTCGTGTTGTCGTCTCGTGTTGTCGTCCTGTCCCGCCGTGTCACCCGTGTTGAGGTCTCGTCTTGTAAGCCCCTGACGTATTGGTATCCTGTTCTATTGCTGTACGCGTTGGCACATCATACATATGATTATGAAAAAGGTATAACATCAGCCGTCGACGTAAAGTCAGCTAACTGAGGGTTTAGAAAAGGATCGCCCGTAACGAAAACGTCATCACATTTTTCCTGGTGGTGTGTAATTATATTTGCCGTTGTTTACCTGAGCCTACTTATACTTGTATATACATATCTGCATTTGCTTGTATTTATATCGTGTTATAAACCGGACGAACCGTATACCATACCATAGGGGTAGCACGTTAGGGCCAACATATTTATGGCCCACGCGGTTCCTATGTTTTTTTAAATCTCACTATTAACAATCCCATTGTACCTATTCATATTTTATGCATACAGTAGTTCATTTTCTTTTTTTGTCAAAATTCGTTACTAGCAGGTTACTGGTGTCTGTTTGTGTGAGGTAGAGGCCTCCTCAAGTCAGGAGCCCCCGAATAATTAGGTGCATGTTCACCGTAGTGGCTTCGTGGTGTATTTTACATGCGTCCTGTCTTACTGTTGTACCAGGTATACTTTGTATACAGTACGCGACAGATGTTAAGAATTTCTTATTTCTGGCCAGGCTGGAATTCTTATGTAAGGCAGGGTGTGTCCTACACTATTTTCAGTACAAAGAGGCCCTGTTCTTATTTTTTTTCCAAAGCATGAGCCTGGAGTTCTTAATTATCAAGTTCTTAACATATGTCGAGTACTGTACATGTTGGCAAGTCGCTCACGAGTTTTTTGTTGTGCGGGCCTCCTTCACGTGACAGAACCTTGGGCGACCGAAAGGCCATCGGCCGAACGACCACCCTTGCCTCCGGCATGGCGGTCACCCTGGGAGTTGCTATGACGGTGGCGTTTTTCTACCGGGCGGAGGCCGTGCTGTCCCTCATGGGTGCCCCTTCTGCAGTAATGGGGTTGGCCGTGCCTTACCTGAGATGGCGAGCTTTGGGCTTTCCGGCCAACCTGTTCTTGCTTGCGGCATGCGGGACTTTCAGGTTTGGGTCGTTTTTTTAGTTTTTTTTTTAATGGAGGGAGGCATGTTTGGTTTTATTTGTGTGGTAAATGGCGAGAGAGCGGGGCAGTACTGCAGCAGCAACAGCAGCAGCAGTGGCGGCGACAGCAGCCGGCCGCGGAACGATCGCGCAGATGAAACCAAAACCAAACACATGAGCAAAAAAATACACCGGTCGAAATGGCGGTACTTGCTCAGAGGGAGGGGGGAGGTTCTGCCTTTTTTTTTGTGTACGTGGCCTTTTACTGTATAGTTTTTGCAGCAACTGTACAGTACCGGCCCTCTGATAAAAAACCGGAATGTGGTTTCAGGCTGGGTTTCTTATTTGAAAAAGGGCGTTTCCCACACTAACTTCAGTATAACAGCCGTCGACTTTGTTATCTCCCCGTCATTTCTAGGCTGAGTTTCTTGTGGGGCGCTTTCTTATGAGAGGGCCGGTAGTGTATGATAGGACTGAAAAATTCGTCCAGCACCAGATTTGGACGTCTCGCTTCAAGTGTTTGCCTGATATACTCGTATGCATTTCAAAGTATATACCACTCTGTCCGTAAATATAATCACGGATTTTTTTATTCAAATTTATCATCAAACGGAGCTTATATTTCCGAACAGAGTGGTATACAAGATGTCCCATCGATTGGGTAGTGATTAGACGAGGACCATAAGTATTTCTATCATACCAGGTGTGTTTTCAGATAAAAACATGCCCTGTTACCAGTTCAACTTCACAAGAGAGATACACTCGGGAGTATTATCGTCGTAAGAAAATTATACCGGACCCCCAATGCAGCATAAAATCATTGCGCTTATCTATACCGGGAGAACCGCGCTAGAAATAATTAGCAAGCAGCGACGAGACAACTTTTTCGCGAGTAGCAACTTTATCGCCCCGGGGGGGTACCTGACCCCACCGCCACCCTTGTTGTGACATTGCCCCATGCCCTTCCACGTCGCCATCCTTCTTTTAACTATGCGCCATGCCCTTCCACCCCGCCATCCTTCTTGTATTAATGCCTCATGCCCTTGACCGCGTTCGTATAGGGGGATGGGGGAGCCGAAGGTGTCCCTCGTCAACGCGATGGTGGTGGGAGCTGTGAATCTGGTGCTCGACCCTTTGCTGATGTTCGGGTTTGGTCTTGGTGTCACTGGGGCGGCGATGGCGACGGCGGCGGCGCAGTGGGTAAGACGACGTATGCTACTGCTTGTACCATACTTTAATCAGTATAATAACACCATTAGTATTTGCCTTCTGAGGATGTTTACTTGAGGAGCCCTATACCTTACCCAAGGGGTTCTTCTTTTGAATAAACTGAAAGTGCAACCCGATCAACAATCCCACGGCCTACTGTAGGTATACACATACCAGGTATATATATATATACGTACTGTATTGAAAACAAGAATGATACCACGACGAATTTGGGTTAAGAAGCCCCGTCGTTCAGAAAACGAAAAAACCTAAAAGTGCTACCAGGTACAAACTAATATTCGTAATACTATAGTATTAATACCTCTATAGTATTAATACCTCTATAATAGCACGCGTCAGACGTACTCTTGTTGGCTTTTCATTGGTATATATGGTACGTGTACTCGCACCCCTTTCAGACTTGCCAATGAACCCGTTATGAAACCCCTTGGGGCTTTGGAGGGAGGGAAAACATTGACGACGAAAATCGATGATTACAGCATCGGCCACTGCTGGTTGGGGGGATGATAAATACATTGGTGTCCGAACTACAACAATGGTTGGAGTCGTGGAGGACGGGTGCGGCATAATAATCCTGCTCGTGCTGCTCGCTCACACTTCTCGTAGACGCTTAAAAATATCGCAATCGTCGTTTTTTTGGACGATATACTTTAATCAAGATGCTATGCTTTAATCAAGATGCTGTACTTAATCAAGATGATACTCAGTATACTTTAATCAAGATGCTTTACTTTAATCAAGATGCTGTACTTTAATCAAGATGCTATACTGTAACCAAGATGCTATACTTCAATCAAGATGCTATACTTTAATCAAGATGCTATACTCCTACTTCAATCAAGATGCTGTACTTCAATCAAGATGCTGTACTTTAATCGAGATGCTATACTTTAATCAAGATGCTATACTTTAATCGAGATGCTATACTTTAATCAAGATGCTATACTTTAATCAAGATGCTATACTTTAATCAGGATGCTATACTTTAATCAAGATATAATTAAGTCCCACAAGGGATAAGTGGGTGCGGCTGTTGTCACTCACGCGTGTTTGTGTGTGCTTTGTGATTGGCTAGAAGAGCTTTTTTGCATTATCTAATTAGGGCTACGATGGAAGGTCTGGATAAGTGGGCTCGTTTGTTTCCCTCGCCCTGAACCCCTGTTCCCCACGCGTTTAGGCCTTCTAACCAGTACGCCTTCCTTTACCGTATTCCTACCCCAAGGCCTCTACTGGCCTTCCAAGGTAATGTCATAATGGTCACTATTCATTGTTTTTACACTCATTTTTATCACGGTTGAGAGGATGTCTTACCTATTTTTTCCCAGTTTCCTGAGAGAAGTATATTAGTAACACGACGGGCTCTGCGCCTCGCCCTTGAATAGACTTTTAGAAAGTTCTTACACGCGCCCTTACGAACAGTCAAGTATTCAATCATCAGTCATCCCATGGGCTACGCGTACGATAGCAATGAACTAATCCAAAACACAAAACGCCATTATTTTATGAAAAAGGTATAACATCAGCCGTCGACGTATAGTCAACTAACTGAGGGTTTACTTTCGGATCGCCCGCAATAAAAACGCCATCACATTTGACCTGATGATGTGGATTTATATTTCCCGTTATTTACCTAAACCTACTTATGAGCCTGACGACGACGAATCGCTCCGTGCAACCATCCGAGGTGACCCAGGGAATGGACCCATGCAACCGGACGAACTAGTAATGCTCCTTTACACAGAGGAAACAACCGTAAGGATCGTAGCCTTGCGTGGAGGAAAGGAGCCCGCCCCGTACTCGCCGGGATCTACGGATCTGCGGCCAGAGCG
>JBBMKB010071855.1:0-13980 GCA_037833945.1 Alaria marginata | reverse complement strand
GGGATCACGGGATTATCCCGTATCCCGTGGAATCCCGCGGGATTTTCACAACGGGAAAAATCCCGAGGAAAGCCCTGGATATTTCGATACACAAGCAGTGGTAAATATTTCGATATTTACATATCTCAAAGTCTGCACTATTAGAGTTTGTAATATCAGAGCAATACTGTACACCCCTTGAAGAAGAAAAGCCAACACATAGTACCTACTGTGCGCACTCACCAAGCATTCCGCACATGGGGGTGCTTTCGCTGGGCTGGCCGACTTGCAGCGTTATACCGGCCAGTACTTTCGTCGATCCCAAGCCGACCAACGCGGACGCCTGTACCCGTTCCTCAGAGAGCACTCCCACATCCACAGAAATTGGCCTGACGGAACGGAGCTCCCTCCCGTCCGGTCTTACTCCATTATTGACGAATCTTCGGTAGAAGTTCTCGGGATCAAGTCGTTGAAAGGCCTCTACCTCCATGGCAGCAATCTCCGTTGTCGTTGGTCGTGATCTTCGCTCAATGAAAGGTTTCATGGATATTTAGCGGCGTGTTGTTACGGTGGCGGGGGACATGCGAACGAGAACAATCGCTGTGGGTGCGCCACCAGGCTCACAACGCACACCACGGAGAAGTGCCCGGTCCTTGCATCTTCGACTAATATGAGGGGTGGACGTGGTGGAGGTCGAGGTAGGGGCCGGAGCGCCCCAAGTGCTGGCCAAGATTTGATACGGGAGACGCAAATGGATCTAGGAATCGACAAGTTTGGACCTGACCAGGTGAGCTCCGCCCTGGCCCGCTTCCACACTTGACTTGCTCAGCCGAAAGGGTCCATCTTGAATGTACCTGGGGCACGAATACACCAGCCACTATACCCCTGCTATAAAAATTATGTGCTTACCAGGTGCTGGTATTTTGTCTCTGCATGCTGCCCTTATCTTTCCAAGTGAGCGCCTGTTCAACGAAGTACGGTTGATGTTTACCAAGGGTTTGAACCCTTGTGCTTGCAAGGGGTAAAAGTGACGATTGCATCATCGGTCATCGGGCTGCTCAGGTCGGGGATGTACCCGAACTTGAAATACAATGGCAAGAGATCTCCGAAACGCGCGCATCGTTATACTACTCGTACTGTTGCGCGCTCCTACTACTACTACAGTAGTAGACCGCCGATAAGACCGCACCTGACCCATCGTTGGTCGCCGTATCTGGGTCCCAAAAGGGAGTACGTTGGTCTCTTCTCCCATGATTTTTGAATAGCAAGCAGTGGCCAATTTTGACGCTCACTGACCACACCGTCGTTCAGAGCTTGACGAAGAGGTATCGGCCGACTCTCTATCATGCGCCGCAATGCTCAACTACGAGTAGCCTCTACATGGATTCTTGGGTCGCTGCTGATTGTTTGGTATTCCAAACCACACGCAGTGTTTTAATGTTTTAATAGTCCAACTTGTATACCAGGTACGAAGTATATTGCCTGGTGATGCTTTTGCTGTTCGTACAGAGTCCCAATATAGGCCTCTGCGATAACCTGAAAATTTTGTCGGTGATTCGGGTGATTGGACGATTTCACGATTTCGCTGTATCATATCACTGCTTGATCAGTAGGAAGCTGATTTTCGGGCGCGTCTCCGAGGCCCATGAAGTCGAGACTAGTACTGGCAGCATTACTGTTGCTCTCTCTGGCTCTAGCTCGGCACCTGTACAAGCACAGCTATGATACCGTACGATGATATTCGGGCACGCACCAAACCACAGACTTTCCCCCCCTCGATGCGAAAACGTATAACCTGTTCCCGCGTTTGCCTCGCTCGTATCTTTTTTCCAGCCCGAGGCACCTGTGCTATATCCTCGCATGGACCTCCCGGGGCCGGTCCGAATTATGGAGGAAGACGTTGCCCATGTCGCCAAGCAGAGAGAGCTTGCAGCGGACATGGCGAAATCTATTTACTACATTACCCCAAAGTATGCAGTCAAAGACGTTGAGAGGTATTCCGACGTGCTCCACGGTGGATTTCAGGGACAAGCGCTTGCCGGCCATTTATCCGCTGGGATGAAAAGATATCTACCGCCAGAGCTGACGGACAGACCTACAATAGGGACGTCTGCGGCAGCAGGAGCGATACCGGGTCTCAAGGCTTTGCCGGCATTCGACGGCAAGTCGCTAACAGCCTTAGAAGACAAAGAGAGGAAAAGTGCCGAGACAGGGGCCGAGAAGGAGAAAGAGAAGGAAAAAGAAGATGCGGGGATGCTGAGCGACATCGAAGCAGAGGTGGAGGACGAGGAGCAAGACGACGATTATGCCGTTGACCACTACGAAAGCGGGGACGAGAGTGCAGGAGACGACGAACCGGCAGCAGTATTTTAACGTTGCCTTGCGGCGCCGTATGTTGCCCCTGGCTGGCCCTGTGCCGATGGCGGATGTGCTGGGCCCTTCCGCTCATGTCCGCAGTATTTGCGAGATTGGCTCGATTTCGTAACCACCAGTTAAAGTATCTTGTTTTGTCGCCTTGCACGCGAAAAGTGTCAGCAATCTTTAGTCGCCATATTTCATAATTATACATCCTGTACACCTTGTACACTCATACAGTATCGGCCCTCTCGTAAGAAAACACACTTTAAGAAACCTAGCCTAGAATTTTGAAAAAATCAAGTATGTAGCCCGGGTGCTCGCCGTCTTTACGAAAGTGTAAGAAATCTATACTCCCTCTCACTCGCCAGAATAAGTGTGTAGCCTAGAGCCGGATTTCAGGTTTCTCACGAAAGGGCCGCTACTGTAAACCAATAGGTTTTTTTTTGGGGGGGGGTTCTCTCTGTGTGCGTGCGATAGCGTGTGCATGTGTCCGTTTGACGCAAGGTGCTTAACCGGAGTCCGTCCATTGCCGTGTCCGGTTGAGGTGAACGATCTCTGATGGAAGGAGCAAGGAAAGGGTTTGATGACTGGTGAAGGTACCTACAGTAGGCGATGTTCCGTCCTTCCTGTTGATGTTAATACTGTTTGTTGACTTGTAGCAAGGAGATGCTGTCTTATAGACTTAAGCCGTCCGGCTGCGATGCACCCACCGGGTCTTGACGGGAGAGCCACAGCTAACTGCCCATAGGTCGGAAAACCCAGGGGTTCGAAACTTGTGTGTTTTGGACGCCCTGGCCTGTGGACCTTTGTTTCCACCGTCATAGCGCATAGGCCTTGGCATATGATAGGGTATACTGCTGTATATTTTTGTTTGGGCATGTGTGCGTGTCGTGATACCTACGATGCTAACTATTTATTATGTTGTCCTCCACTTAACCTCCCGCTCGGTGCTCTGCCAAGTCCGTATATTTTATGATAGCGGCGGATGTGTTTTGTGGCAGTCATAGTTTGGAGGGTGACTCGAAGTGCGTGGATAGGAATCACCTCTAGGTGTACCCTCCTGTCCACATCCGTTTAGCGTATTTTACGTTTTTCTTGTAGTCTGTATGGGGCTCTCGGCCCGATTTGTGTATAAATATGGTATTCCAGTAATATTGTACCCTATGATATACGAAGAGGGGTTAGCTAGCCAAGAAGGTGGCGAGTGTCACGTGCTGCCGGACGTTGGCCAATTGACCCCTGCTGTTGTGTCACCTGAAGTGTCACCCGTGCTTCCTCTGCTGTGGCACGGATGAAAACCGGAAAGCTCGCACCGCTTTCTTTTCGACCCCATACTTTTTACTCGTAGACGTCAATTACTTTTGGACAGATTTGCTGAAGGAATACGCTTTCAGGCGGCGCCTTTTTGCACGTCAGCTCTGTTAACTGTTGATTTGGCCGTGATCGTCGAACAATCGGATGATGTTAGAGCCGTCCAAAGAGACTGTAATAGCTGGCAATTTTCGCTTAAAGTTGACGCCTTGAGGGTAGGAGGGTAGAGGGCGTTGAAGCGTCGGAGCCAGTGGTGACGAGGAGTGAGAAAACAATCGGGTTTTGACCGCGACCATTCGCGTTGTGCGCAGTGCGTTGACTCAGCCGGCTTGTATGACCTCATGGCCCTAAATGGGCGATGTTTTTTGCAATTTTGAAATATTACGTTGACCCCAAGTTGACCCCGTCGTTTTTTTCCTCATCTTTTTCATTCTCGATGGAGAAAATAAATCGAATCGCGTTGACACAAACCGCAACGAGTAACACGTAGAAAAAGAAGCCAGCCGCGAAAAACGACACCAACGCCATCAACACTAAAAACGAGAACCCGCAGAGCGAGACAACACGCAGAGCGAGACATTTTTTTTACCCTTTTTGGAGACCCATGCACCCAAGCTTCAGGACACGCAGTTCTACAAAATAGGGGTCTTGTATCATATTTAAACACCTACTTACTACCTGGTAGCAATTTTTGGCGAAAACCTTTCTGACTGGCGGGGTTCCTCAACTGAAGAAAACTGCCCTACATTGTTGGAATACCATAATTTGTATTTCATAGTGAGTAGTATTAACCGTTCTCTACCTAGGCCATGGTGTTTTTCATCGGGCTGCAGTACTCAATGTCTCAGTTTTAGGGTGAGGTAGAGAGCTCGTCAACCGGTGAGCCTAAAAAAAATAGGTGCAGTTCTATCATACCCTACAGTATGCGACAGCAGTTAAGAATCTTCTCCTATTTTGGCTAAGGCCCGCGGCTTATTGTGTGTGATGTCACCGTTGAGCACAGGCTCTTAAAGGCTAATGTATAGGATTTAGAGTGGCGTCCTTGCCGAGCACAAATGCTTAGCTGTAAATTCTTGAACTACGTATTCATAAAAAACTCAGCCTGCCAAATGTCGCGTGCTGTACAGGTATACAGTAGCACGCGTCTCGGAGGGAAAAAATGTCGGAAACGAGAAAATAAAGGCCACAAGAAGCTCAGTCCGGGCCGCCGGGGGAGGGGATGGGTGTGTCTGAACCGCATTGAAAGGAGCTGTGCAACACGAGCGCAGCATATTATAATAATAGTGATACCCGTACTGCTTCACGCTCTTCTTTGATGTGCTCGCGATCGCCGTTTGATGGATCGGCCCCTACGTACAAAAAAAGGGTTTATGAGTGGGCAAAAACAGAAGAAAAAAGAAAAAAGAACAGCTTTTTGCAAAAATTGTCTTGAGCGTCCCCGCCCGAACTCACGCCAGTATTCCGGTTGGAACTCCGCTTCGGCGATTCGTAGCTTCGCTTTTGGCTTTTCGTGCGACACGAACAGAAGGCAGGTTATGCGTCGTGGCTTGTTGTTTTCATCTCCGATTCCGAGCCGGGTGGTGTGACGAGGCCCTCACACTCGCAGACACGGATCCAGTATCGTATGAGCCCATTCGCTCACGAATATCTGCACCGTGTCGTCTGACAAGAGCTGCATGGTGAGCAGGTGAAAACAGCGACAGCAGCAGCTACTATACTCCTAGGATGTCTTGGGTTGTTGGAAATGCGAAGAACTTGTCTTTGGGGCTGCTGGTACTGCAGAATACATCTCTGGTGCTGCTGATGCGCCACAGCCTTACTACAGAAGGACCACGCTACATCTCATCTACGGCCGTTGCGCTCATGGAGGTGAGCAGTGAGCAGCCGGCACAGCAGTGCAAGAGCCTTTGAGACGTACGTAAAAATGACGAAAACTCGAAACGAAACACTCCGACCTGTGATCACGATCTGTCGTGCAAGGTAAAGGGTACGATAGCCTACAGCCTACCCCTATACAAGGTTCCCCTCCGGGATGAGGTTGACTTGAAATCCCGGAGGCGTCGCAGGTCAAAAAGGGGAAACACAGGCGTTCCAATGATATGTACAGGTATATATGTATGTATTTAATGAGCTACAGAGTACTGCTTTTGCTGGTATGGGGTCCGACGATGGGTGTTTGACTGCTGTGGCTTTGCACGTTGTCATGGTTCGATCTCCTGCTGCTGTGCACCAGCCACACACGTATACACGTTGAGTACTGGCACAAAGGCCAGAGCTTGGAGCAAGGCTGCCGTTGTATCGCTGCTGCTGAACTGCTGCGGTACTGCTGTATACCCGGTGCTGATTTTGTGGCTGCGAAGCTGAGCGGCTGCTTTTGCAAAAACAAAATCCACTGCTCTTCTTGATCGTTTTGTGTGTGCCTATAGCAGCACACACTCCTCCACTCACACATACCATGGTACAGAAGCGCACAAACACACAGAGGCACCGTCCGTGGCTGGCACAAAGGAGTGCTGCTGCTGCTGCTGCTGCTGCTGCTGCTGCTGCTGCTGCTGCTGTGTAGTAGACAGCAGAGAGGTTATAAACAAGATTGGACTGATGATGTTGTACAGCGGGCGGGAGAGCGGAGCGAATACAAAAAGTTTGTGGGGTTTTCCATGCACCTACTCGGCTCAGCGAGGCGGAACGCAACCCCTTGGCAAAAAAAGCCAGCTCAGCGACGTTGAGTGCTCAGAGCACCGCCACGGAGCTCGGCCGGGATCCAAACATGCGTCGTAGTGTACCGATGGGCGCCTTGCTTGCCCCGCAGCCGAAAGCGCGAGAAAAAACCCACGGCCGCCGGAGAACAGCATGCCAAAAAAAACAAGTCCATCTTTTACATGTACATATTGATGCTTGGCATATTCGAGCCCTTTCCTGCGAATCTCTACATGCATCAATCGAGCATCCCAGGTGTTGTCTACTGCACGACCGCACGCCAAGACTGCTCTGTGTCAATCCTCCTCGTGTGCTATCATACCCCCGATCGGCGTTTCGAAATTGTATGTTCTTCCAGTGTTGGTGTGTTTTCTTCCTGCTGCTGCAGCAGCTGTTGCTGCACTATGTAATACCTGTTGTACTGATATTTGACGGCATATCTTCACACCCAGTGACCCAGTGTCCAGTGTCCGTCCTGTTGAGCGCACCTCCTTGCAACCCTAGAACTGCACCACATGTTGCAAGCCACACGCTTTATCAGGGTTTTTAGAGTTTCGGGGTGAAAGGCGTTGTCGAACCAACCCTAATCCCACCCCTCTCCCTGATCCCACCCCCTACAGTGTTGGGGCTAGGTTAGGGTTTAGGCTTCTGGTTGGGTTGGGACCTGATCCCGCCCGGAGGCCGTAAGCGCGTAAGTGCGAACCATAATCGTGTGGCTTGCAAATAGAGCTTGCAGTTCTAGGATAGCACGGAGGTGCGCCCCGTCCTGTTTCTCTATCCTAGAGAGATACACATTTTGTGGTCACAGACTGCTGTGAACCCAAATAGGCGCAAGTGTATCTGTCGAGGTATGCAACTGAAATTTCAATGTACCGAGCACGAATTATAGACACAATGTTTTAACTCATTCCATTCATGCAGCAGTACGTGTAATACCATTTTCGATCTCTGCAGCGCCGTTTTCTATTGTCCGATTCAACGTCGTACGGAATGTGCAAAACGTCAGCTGCTGTGACGCTGTGATGGTGTCGTGATGTCTGGGACTTGAACGTGCTCGTACCCGAGGAAGAGCTATGAGACATGGGGGCCATTTTGAGTGCTCGAACACATGCTCAGCGCTATACACACCAGTCTCGTGTCAGTAGCCAATAGCTCTATCAGTGACCTAAAAAAAAGCGTTCGCTCTAAGCTCTAAAGCTCGTTGTATGCAAAGTTCGTTCGCACA
Source organism: Alaria marginata (assembly GCA_037833945.1). Lineage (NCBI taxonomy): Eukaryota > Phaeophyceae > Laminariales > Alariaceae > Alaria > Alaria marginata. The sequence continues at coordinate 6,410 of JBBMKB010071855.1, read as the reverse complement.
GAGCATGTTGTATGCTGTACCTGGCACGTTGCTGAAGAGGGGTTATCCGCCGAGTACCCGTGGGGCCAACGGATACCAACTAATTTTCGGGTTCTCGCGGATTTATGGGGCCCGGGTACCGGGTTCTTGGGTACCCGGTGTTTTACGCTGTAAACCCTGGGGATAGCAACTAATCATCCCCGAAATCGCGTCTCCTGGGCCGTATTCGTACCGCGGAGCATTTGCTTGGGGCACGTTCGAACTTGGGGTCACGCCGATGGAGCTTTGGGAATTCTCGCCTTAGCCATCCGTCGAGATATCTCCTACGAGCTGGTTCAAGCAAAACGCCCAAAATTTCCTCCCTTACACATGCCGCTTGACATATAGACTCGAATGTCACATATTTGGTATCATACTGACCCCCATGAACAGTGAAAGAAGTTGAAATGGCCAGACTTTTAATGTAGGTCTTAGGGTTGGGGCTGGCGGCGAAAATGTAACCATAGGCCTTGAAAATCGTCAGTAACAGTCAGGCGTTTTCAATGGAAGAAAAAAATAGTTTTTTTTCTGAACAAACCGGCGTAGAGTACTCCAATGCATGTCTGTAGAATGTTTCGCGAAAAAAATCGAAGAATTGACAAGAGTAGGATCAGTATAACGTAAGATTCTATTATATCATGTAGCACCCACAGTCGTTCCTATACCGAAACTAAGTGATTACGGCGTATATTCCACTATTTTTACACTTTTTCCTCACAAAAGTCCAAAAGTTCACGCCGTTTTTGGGAGTTAGACCCTGACACTTTGCACACGTCCTATGTGCGCCTCTACCGAACCGTTGACGAACGGGGTGTTTTTTTTGTTTTTTTTTCGGCAGAAAATTTTGGGTCTAAAGAGAGGCCCAAATATCCCTAAAAAACACGAAGTACGAATTATCCGTTGGAAAAAAAAACACACACACACACACACACACACACACCATCCAGTAACGGTTTGGTAGGGGCGTATAGAACATGTGTGCAAAATTTCAGGGTCTAACTCCCAAAAACGGCGTGAACTTTGGAAGCTGAAACAATGTTAGGCGTTTAGCGTGAGCCAGCCTTTATATACGAGCATTCGTATTTATACAGTATTAAATAGTTCTTCAGACTGCCTGCACATTCAACCGTCGAGCTCAGGGCCACTACTCGTACTGCTGTTCGTTGACTATTTGCTTGCCTTCTATCGTGTATGGGTCTTGCTGCCCTCCGACTGTTGTTGCTCCCTTTCGTGCAGATGTTGAAGCTGGCCGTGTGCTGCGGAGTGGTTTACATGGTGAGCCTCTGCTTTAAAGTATCGATCTTTAGAGACTGCTTCATCTTGAGGTGTGGCTTTGTCGTGTTATCGATAGGCGCCGCGGCGTCAAAAGATACGGCGGTAGACTATGCGAAGTACACTCGGTTCCCCCGTTTATCTTGATTTCCTTTTGAAGGTAGAGATGACGAGGTCATCTGGAAACGCCTGGATGAAGGTTCTAGCGGCACCGAATATCAAACGGTATTAGCTAAAAGACATCTGTTTATTATGGGATTTTTTAGTTGCGTCGTTCGTGATTGGTATCACCAAAGTTCAAACACTTGCGCATTACAGGTGTAAGTACCTCACTGCACCCCGGTGCAGCGAAACAAACGGGCATATACGCAACACATTCCGGCGAAGTCTGCAGTTGGGTCGAGAGTACGACAGTAGTCGTACCGCAATCGAGCAAGATCCTGCTGTCTACTGTGCGCATATCGTCATTTGGCAATCCTTTCTATGGTTGTTCGGCTGCCTTTTGGCTCAAGTCTCAAGTAGCATGTAAATATACCAGTAGTCCGACCATCGCCAAACGCTTGAGCCACCCGTTGGTTGGTTGGTACGATAAACTAACGATTTTAGTTCACCGCTGCGTGTTGCTTTGCTCTTCGAAATTTGCTGTGCTAAAATACAAGCAGCCATTCATGTACCCCCAGGGGGATACAGGCCAGTGTTTCCTTCACCTAGCGAGTACGAAGACCTGGTATGTGTTGTTCGTGTTTAGTATTGGAAGTGCGCACGCAAGACGTTACAAGGTTCGACAATCGCCACGGATTTTTATATTAGCCGTGGTAAGGACTTGATATCCCCTACTATTAGTACCCGACACCTCCTTCGATATATATATATCGATCCGTGATACCTCAGACAACGGTTGGCATTTTCGCTGCTACCGCCGCACACTGTCCGCCGGCCACATATGACCTCAAACTCACGCTCTCTACCGCACAGGAATCTGGAGAATGGACGACTTTCGTACGGAAGTTGCGTGTGGATGTTGCAAGGAAGCCAAGGGAGATCGCCAAGCTGACCATCCCAGCTTTGTTGTACACGGTGCAAAACAACATGCTGTACACCGCCCTCGAAAATCTCGATGCGGCCACATACAGCGTTTGCTACCAAACTAAAATCCTGACGACAGCTCTCTTCTCAATGATCCTCCTGAGCAAGAGGTTGAGCCTTACCAAATGGGCGGCTCTGATTTTGCTAACCGTTGGCGTCGTCCTCGCCGAATTATCAGGCTTATCGACCAAGCGTGTAGCAAGCGCAATCGCAGACCCAGATGTGGGCGCAGAGAAACACGTGCAATCGCCGTTGCTTGGTTTCATGTGTGTCATGGCGGCAGCGTGTACCTCAGGCTTTGCAGGGGTTTACTTCGAGATGCTCTTAAAGGGCAGTAGAACGTCCTTATGGATTAGAAACATCCAGATGGGTCTCCCTAGTATCTTGCTTTCCCTCTTTAGCGTAGTTGTCAAGGATTGGTCAAACGTCAGGACAAAAGGGTTCCTCTACGGATACAACTGGATTGTCGTAGGGGTTGTTTTGCTGCAAGCGATTGGAGGGCTGGTCGTTGCCGTGGTTGTTAAGTACGCCGACAACATTAGGAAGTCGTTTGCGACTGCGGTGTCGATTATCATCTCGTGCATCATGTCTACCTTCTTGTTTGATTTCCATCCCAACGGCGTTTTTGTGCTTGGCGTCATGTGCGTGTGCGCATCCGTTTTCATTTACAGTAGGCCGCCAGCCGAAAAGGGGTTGCCATCGTTTCACAAGGTGCGCTCCACTACAAGACGAATTTGATGCTCTGGTGACCCTGGTACGTGGTACAGTTTAGTGTACAAAAGAGAGGACAAAGCCTCTAGAGGGTCCCGACATAGTTTTGTAAACTGCGCAATTAGGCAGGGTTCCCGTGACTTAAAGTATTGCAGATAGATACACCATATTCCCACCATGACAACGCGAATACCAGGTATACGCCAATTTTTTAAGGGATAATAGTTTTGCGATTGCGGTTACGGGGGCCCGACCCTTAGGTGAAGAGATTTCTCCAAGATTGCATCCAGGACCTCGTTGAGCTCCTTGGCCGGAAAAGCTGGTCGAAGCCCTGCAGCGCCTATCCGCGCCCGTTGGTGTCCGCGAAGAGCGTCCATCCACACGGCCTTATTGCCGGGACAAGCATGGATTGCTCGCCAAAATAGGTGTTTGGCTTGTATGTGATTCCCGCGCATGGCCTGCGCGTCACAGAATGGTATACATAAGTATATATAGGCACATGTTATTTGTAGTAGTCAGATGTTGCTATCATAGTGGACAGCGTTGCGAAACCTACAGTTGTTGTACGGGTTCGATGCGATGCGACGACCAGCCAAAGGCTTCCCACGTCTCACGTGCGAGCTATATAGGACGAAGAACATTGTATTTGATTACGTACCTCCAAGCTCATGTACATCCGCCACAGCATGGGAATCCTTCGACCGGTTGGGTGGGTCACTGCCGATTCCATGTAGCGCTTCAGCCTGAACAGAGAGTAGTAGCGGTAGGTAGCGGGGGCTCTGAGGCGGACTGCAGAGCGATTTCGATCTATCGACGGGGGTGGTCTATGCTGGCCTGTCAAATACTAAGCTGCGTCTTCTGATTATTGGGCAATACGAGAATCCGGCAGCAATAGTATCCATGCAGAGCTGAACCCCTAGTTTTTGAAGCGACCGATTCGACCCATGAGGTCAAGTAAACGTTTCCACACGGCAGGCCTTCGTCAAACCTGGCATAAGATCCAGGGAGCCAACTCTTGACGCGAAGAGCAGAAGCATATGCTTGTTCCGCGTAGGCTGGTGCTACAGCCCGAAAGCTGCTTGTGTCCACTTCACGCGTGATGGCGGTCTGGCGTGCCTCACGCACACAACGCATCACCTGTAACAAATGAATGTGAGAGATAGCATTGAAGCACAATACGTACATCGGCCCTAAGAGTATAGAAAGGTGACCGCATACTTAGCCATGGTAGAGAGTCCACGCGCCGCAGAAAACGCCAAAGGTCAATATTAACCCCATCCACATCAAAATACAGGCTCTATACTTCGTATGGCTCTGCCGCACGATAATCAACTTTAAAATATCGACAGAGGTGTTCGCGCTGTTTGCGGCCACCTCCACTGCTTTTAAGGGTGTCCAACGGCCATATTCGGCCTTCAGTAACTCAATCTCACCTGATGAGTGGCAAAAAAAATCCACTCTGTTGGGGTTGGCCCTTGCTCCCACACCAACGCTCGTCTCCGAGACACCTGAACCCAGAGAACAGCCCCGAAAACGCAACCGGCAAAGTATCAGCGACACCCGCTCTTCGCAATCCAATCAAGAATGAGAAAGTGTGCGGGTCATGGATCGTCGCTGTGCTTGTTCGTAGAGCTAGAGAAAAAGTGACCACCCTTAATTTCCAAAGAGTTTATCTCTTTGATAATCCGTCTGGTGATTTTCAAACGTATATAATTTTTTTAAGCGGTTTTCTTGAGGGGATTTTCTTGAGGGCACTTTCAGTCTTTGATCGAGTAACTTTTTGAGGGCACTTTCAGACCATTCTATTTTCTGGTAATCTCACTCCACCACGCATCCAACCCGCACTCCATCTCCCACGTGACAGCACGACAGCGGTTGTTGTACGGTACGTACTGCTGACCACGCCCCATATGATACGAGCACACACCGCTCGTGTTGCTGACTACTCCCCGTATGATACGAGCACGCACCGTTCATGTTTGCCTCACTCCCGACGATCATCTTCCCTCCGCACGAGTATCGTGTCCCGTAGGATACGAGCACACACCGCTCGTCTCATAACTTGGAGCAGTGGTTGGCTATTGTACGGTACGAGTACACACCGCTCGCCCACAACCACGCATCCAACCCGCACTCCATCTCCCACGTGAAAGCATTGACAGCGGTTGTTGTACGGTACGTACTGCTGACCACGCCCCGTTTGATACGGGCACACCCCGCTCGTACTACTGCTGACTACGCCCCGTATGATACGAGCACGCATCTCTCGTCTTGGAAAATAGAAGCAGCAAACCCTGTTTTTCTACCCCACCCACACAGCACCCACACAGCGCCCAGATCGTCCTTCCCTCGCCCCCCCCACTACTACTACGGTACGTACTGCTGACCAAGCCCCGTATGATACGAGGACACACCGCTCGTACTGCTGATCGTGTATGATACGAGCACACATCGCTCGTAGAAAATGTTTGTGTTCTTGGCTATTTGGGCGATGATGTGTATTGGGGAGTTTAGGCCGCATTTTTTTAGCTGCAAACAAATAAATGATTTTCATGTTCCTGTTCACGAAAACATTTTTTTTGGCGCACTCCATCTCCACGGTTGTATATACGGTACGTACTGCTGTTGTTTTTGGTGTGGATAGGTACACCTTGTACTTACGCACGTACATATGTGTGTTATTTATACGTATATATGTGTGTTCTGTACGACGTATAATACGTACAAGTCCTCACACGTATATCTATGATACGTACGTACTACGACCACTCTGCTGCTGTGCATACTAGCATACGACGTAGTGTTGGTACGCAACTAAAATAAGCATGCTTAATCAAGTTTTCTTGGCTTGCTATTATAATCATAATCAAAGCAACCATGTCGTGATATTTGCTTATTTTGGTTATATGGGTTTTAGTATGGTATACTAAACGCCATACAAAATAAGTGTATGCGTTTGAGAGTGCCCATTGTAAACTGCATACAAACAAAAAGTGTATGTGTTTTAGTGTACACATAATCGTATGGGTTTAGTATGCCTATATTGAAATTCCATATCATTATATATATATAGTTTTGAGTATGCACACACTAAGCGCCGTACAAACGAAATAAGCAAAAGCAACTAAAGTTGTTCAACCAAGCAGCTTTTTCACCAAAAAGGCAATAATCAAACCAACCCCCTTATTTAGTTGATTACCAACACTAGTACGACAACAACAAACAACGTACGTACTCTTTGGAAGCAGGGGGGGGGGGGGGGGGGGGGGGGGGGGGGGGGGGGGGGGGGGGAGGGGGGGGGGGGGGGGGGGGGGGGGGGGGGG
>JBBMKB010071844.1:0-13982 GCA_037833945.1 Alaria marginata | reverse complement strand
AGGAGGGGGGGGGGGGGGGGAGGGGGAGGGGCGACATGTTCGCGTTTCTCGATAGATCTAAGGAGGGCCGTGACATCACCCCGGGGAGAATAAGATCTCCCCGGGGAGAAGAAGAAAGGGCACACCACGACACAAAATTGGCAACAATCATCAACCATGTACCTGCTCCTGACATGCCGCTTGCGCACCCCTCCTTGCCCTTGTTGCCTCTTTTTTCCTTCTGGCGGACACCTGGGTCAGTTCTGCCTCCAGCGACGCAGACCGCACGCGCAAGGTCTCCACCTGGTTGGGGGTTGAAAACGGGAAACGATTACAACGCTTATAACCATTATGCTATTAATATTACGGGGGAACGTAGTTAATAGGACCTGTGGTAGACACAAAAACCCCTATATGTTTCTCTATTTTTACTACCAATATTTAGTCTTATTAACTACGTTCCCCCGTAATAGCAAAATTAATATGGCACAATTCGACGTTTTTAAGAAGATGAAGCTATGAATGGCATGTTTGGGCAATTTTTCGAGCATCATCGAGCATAATTGGGGGGGAAACATGGTATTAATAGCATGGTATTGCTTTGCTCCTTATCCAGCAAAAAAAATATCCAAACCAAGGGAAAAGAGCATAAAAAGTGGGCATAAAGCCGAAACGAATATGAATCGGCGAGAAGATACCGCGTATGGCGTGCACACCTTGCAACGTACTTTACGACAACACCAAAAGCGGAAAAGGGCGTCCCCGGCAGCAGCAGGCGTCGTGCTTATACAGCCTATTGGGAACACCGACCCAGCGACCCCATTCGAATGGGTGCATAAGTTTGGGTGCGACGGCGTATGCTCCTTCGCTACCCTGAAGATGGGTACCCCATTCGAGGGTGCATAAGTTTGGGTGCGACGACGTACGCTCCTTCGCTACCCTGAAGATGCGTGGCACGACGCACGTTAAGAAGCGCGCCCCTCATAACATCTTCGTGTCGCGAACTCGTAACATCTTCGTGTCGAGAACTCATAACATTATATATATATATATATATATATATCCGTGCACTATTCTCCCGCGCGCTTCATCAATTTCGCGCATATCGCTTCGCCTCGCGCACCGAGGGCCTAGGAAAAAATCGGTTGTCACCCCGCCACCACCACCACCACCAGAACCACGGCAATCAACCGCTTCGCGCAAATATGTCGCAATTCGCGCGGCTAAATCCTTCTCCATCTCAGGTGTGGCTCGAAAGATTTATGCAAAGAGAGAAGAGAGGAAGAGATACTTTGTTGGACAAATCCGCAAGCGTGCACGCGTAAACCTACCTCGGCCATACAGTCCGCCAGCGCGTTGTCTGTTCCGGCAAACACAGCGGCGGGCACTGTTCCCATGGCTTCACCCTCCATCATGTGCACGCGCTCGTCAAGGAACGAAATTAACTCCGACTGAAAAATGTCAGCAAAAAGAGAAGGGTGGAGGCAAAGAGGAGGGAGAAGAAAAAACGTTATGCATGGAGAGATCGATCGGCCCAGAAGTGGATGGCAATGATGCACGGGCTGGGCTCGTCATGGAGACCTTACTGTAGTTCATCACCCACCGCCTTCAACATCTTCCGCTGACCACCGTCAAGGAACGAAATTAACTCCGACTGAAAATGTCAGCAAAAAGAGAAGGGGTGGATGGAGGCAAAGAGGAGAGAGCAGAAAAAACGTTATGCATGGAGAGATCGATCGGCCCAGAAGTGGATGGATGACAATGACGCACGGGCTGGGCTCGTCATGGAGACCCTAGTTCATCACCCACCGCCTTCAACATCTTCCGCTGACCACTGGCCTAGCCCATGAGCCGGCGTGCCAGGCCGCAAACCGGCGTTGCCACAGCGGTTCACGCAAGAAGCATACAGAGGTTCACGCAAGGGGGTATGCAGCGGTTCACGCAAGGAGCGTACAGCAGCGGTTCACGCAAGGAGCATACAGTGGTTCGCGCAAGGAGCATGCGATAGAGAAGGCCGCTGCGTTCGCTTTCGCATGCGTTTTCGTTGCTCCGCTCGCCCCGGCCAAAACATTAAAAAAAGAAAAAGAAGCAAACACACCTTCTTGTCAAGCTCTTCTCGTAGAGCTTTCGCGCTGTCCACAGATGCCTCGAGCTGAACAGAGCGGACCAAAGCAGAAGAAAGACAGACCCAAACCGGAGAAGTAGTATATTGGGCACACAAAAAGGAAACGAGAGAGATGAGACAATAGCAGCCGACGTGTACCAATTTTCAGCTCAAAGGACCCATACCGCAGAAGCATTTAGGCACACAGAACGGAAGCAAGTGATGCGAGATAATACGGGCGGACGTTGTGCGCGGCAACGGAATACACCTCTTTGTGTTCAATATTCTCGGAGTGCAGCTGTGAGCCTATAACTGCATCAGACCTGTCGCGCCCCAGAGTAGTACCGATAAGTTCGAGCAGAAAAAAAAAAACAGCAACGCAGCAAAAACCATCGCCGGCTGACCTGCAACCTTTCCCAACCGAGGGTCTGCTACGTAGTCAACAGCATCCAGCCCTTCCCTGATTCCAACTGAAATAGTCGCAGAGACCCCCTGCCGACTATGACACCGAAACAACTCCGCCACCTCAAACCAACGCAGCTCCTTAGCAAGAACATCGCGGAATCCGTGCTGACTATGCCATACGCGTGCTACATTAGACTAGGTATTAGTATAGCACTTTTTGGCTCTTTTTTCTGAATGACGGGGGGCTCCTTAACCCCCAAAATCGTCGGAACGCCGTTCTTTTTTTCAGTTCTTTTTTTTTTGTATACCTAGGCCATGGGTTAATTCATCGGGTTGCGCTTTTAGTCTACTCAAAAAGAAGAGCACTTCGGGAGAGATGCATAGGTCCTCAAGTAATCACCCTCAGAAGGCAAATACTAACGGTGTTATTAATTATACTAATTAAAGCAGCATGTGTCGCCAGCAAAACAACCCCGCGACCACAAACAAATCAACGCACCTCATCAACGCAAAACAAGGACGGAAACGCTCTCCGCTAGAACGGCATAAAACACACCGCCACTCCCACCTCGTTCCCAGCTTGCAGGCGTCGAGTCTCGCTGTCGATCAAGCGACTCTCGGCGTCACCCGCGCACCGCGCGAGCGCTGCCGTTCCCCGCCTCAGTGCCTCCAGTAGCTCGAGGGCCTCCTTTGCCGCGGCGCGTTTTTGGCACTCCTTCCACGCGGGCCCGAAATGTCTACCAAGGTATTGAACACCCCCGAGGGTCCCGCGGCGCGTGCGTGCGGGAGATAGAGGAATAAAGTAAAATAGGCAGAATGAGAAAAAGAAACGATTAAAAAAAAATTGCGATAATTAAAGCGGAGGTAGAAAAATGATTTAAAAAAAACATTGCGATGATTAAAGCGGAGGTATGATAGAAAATTAATCACCTGTGAGCATAACAGCAAGAAACACGATAAATAATAATAAGAAAACAATGCCAATATGAAAATAAAAAATAAAATAAAACGAACAATAATTTAAAAATCTGCTTTTTGGTCCCCAAAGCGAAAAAAAAGCGGCAGGCACAAACTTGGCATGAAGGTAGGTAGGAGACCCTCTGGTGAAAAACAAGTAATGGGGGGGCGGGGGGCAACCGCAAGCAACGAGCCGCTCGAGGGCAAGAGTGGAGTAGCCTCAACGATAATCCCCTCACGGCTCCCCGGCGTGTTTTTCGCTACGATCGCCGTGCACGGCCCGGCCATGAACACACAAACACACACGTGTCCCCCAACCCGAGCAGATGGGCGGCAGGGCATCTGCAAGCACATGCAGCTGGGGGTGGTTACCTATCCTACCAACTTCACACAACAACCCGAAACACAGACAAATAGCAACACCACCACCACCACCACCTCTCTAAAAAAATCTAAACAAGCGCTCACTCACCTAGCGTACCGACTAGCGATCACACGAGACGTTTCGACGTCGAAACCCTGACCTCCGCTTCCCCCCTCGCCTCCTCCACGCACCCCGCACGAACCTCGCCGCAGCGGCACCAGCCCTCGCTCCTCGAGACGCCGCCAGTGCCCAACCTGCCCCGCGGCGAGCACTTGCAGCAGCGTCGGGCTGCCGGCCACGCCCTCGATCCCGAAGCCTCCCGGCAACGTTCTCCCCTCCGCCGCGACACCACCGGCGGCGACGAGAACATCCAGAAGCTCCAGGCACCGTACAGCCGCGGTGTCCCCGATAGCGGCAGCCGCATCGGCACTACCACCGGACGACCCTGTTGCCCTAGCCCTAAACGGTGACCGTACGAACGCCGCTGCCACCCCGCCATCCCCCAGCACATTCCCGGTTAGAAGAGTCACGTCGGCCTCGTCAAGAAGAGGCACGCCACCCGACCCCGCCGGTCCCAGAGGGATCACACCGCTGTCGCAGTCACGGTCGCGTGACCTCGGCCTGGAGGTTGGCGGCGGGGAACCGGGCTTCCTCCGGCCGGGTGAGGATCGCGTTGAGGGACACCGCCCGGTGTTACAAGCCGACTGCCGCCGTGCGGGATCGCCACCGCCGCCGCTGCCGCCGCCTTTCCCACGAGCAGCACCGGGCGAACTACTACACGCCTTATCGGTGACTGAAGCATCCCTCGGCGACGTGCTCACTCCCGTTTTTTCTCGTGCAGAGGTCCGCCGCTCCGCCCGGTACCCTGCGAGCTTTGCCAGCCGCCGAGCAGCAACCAGAGCGATCGCGACCGCGCGCAAAGAAACCACGGCACGCTGGGGCTGGGGCGGCTGGGAGCAACAAGGCCTGCTGCTTACTACCGTCCCGCTGCCAGGACTTCCTCCTCCCCTCGAGCCGACGCTCCCCGGCACTTGCCGATGTAGGTTGTCTTCTTCTTCTGCGTGGGGCTCTCTTCGTCCGCTATGTCCTCCTTCCCCCCGCACACTTTCCCGGCCTAGCGCCGCGACCAAGGCCCTCAGACCGGAAATAAGGAGGCCGGCACTGGGCGGCGCAGCTCCATTTGAAGAAAAAAAATCATACTCGTAGGTTTCACCTCCCCCGAAAAAGGCGCCGGTTTTCGCGGAGCGTTGCCACTTGGTGAGCAGACGCTTCTGCGCCGCGAGCAGCCGGCACCGCTGTATCAGCGGAACGCAGGCTCGAGCGAGCAAGTGGACCCCCGCTTTAGCAGCGGAGGCTTCCGCAGCAAAGGAAGACAGGCGGTTGTTGACGGCGGCCACCTGCTCGGATATTCTGCGTCGGCCGCAAGGTTTGAGGACGAAGCGCAACGCAAAAAAAAAAGAGGTTTAGTTTTGCATTCGCAAGCAGTGATATTCCACCGAAGGCGACACGCGGCGGCTCACTCCTGCTGCAACGCTCGCTCGGCACGTGTCATTCGACGAGAGGGGGCCATGCCTTGCCGAGACGCAACACGCAAGAGGATGGAGGTGGCCGGAACCAATCCAGCCGAACACTGGCTCCGATGCCTCAAGCAACCGCCTACCAACCGCCTACCAACCGGACTCAGCTCGGCCGCAATTGATCCGGACGCCAAGCAAAATCAGTAACAACACACACCACAGCGAGAGAAAAAACATGCGTATGTACGCAACTGCTAACAGCAGTAGTAGTGCACGCATGCGCCCGTTGACTCCTCAGCCTCTTTTTTTTCCCACCTCATCTTCTCTGTGTCTAGAAACTTACCATACGCGTACGTACACAGCAGAAGCAGTACGAGCTCTCGTAGTGCACGTATAATTAACAAAAAGGTATAACATCAGCCGTCGAAGTATAGTCAACAAACTGAGGGTTCATTTCCGGATCGCCCGCAACAAAAACGTCATCATATGCGCCCGTAACTTTTCAGCCTCCGCTTTTTGCCCACCTCGCCTTGTCCTTCTCGAATGCCGACATTTTCTTGAGCGCGGCGGAACGGTCTCGAAGAGCGTGCTCGGCGGCCGCCTGGGCGGCCCGTTTGCCCCGCCGTTGCGTTTCCACCTGCGGAGAGGTCGGATGGGCGAGAACGCTTATCGACACGAGCTCCACCACTCCAGCCGACGGCAGCGTTGCATGAAGATGCAGCGGCGGCACAGCGTAAAAAATTGCCGCTAGAGGCTCTTTCGACAAAAAAAACAAACAAAAACGCTGGACCCCGAGAAATATAAGATGCAACGGCAGCACAGCAGAAACTATCGCCGCGAGAGGTTCTATTTTTACGGAGGACCATAGTAAATAGGACCTACGGTATACACAACAACCTATGTATTTACCTATTTTTACTAACAATATTTGGTCCTATTTACTATGGTCCCCCGTAATAGCAATAACAACAACAACAACAGCAACAACAACAAAAACGCTGGGCGCGATAATTTTTGACAAAAAAAAAAACTGCTGATCGACACGCCCTACCAATATAAGAATTCTCCTTCTGGGATGTTTTGAGTGATCAACGTTGAAGCTCATGCTGCACAATGTCGGATGGCAAGCATAATAATAATAATATAATCCTTCATGTGAGAGCGGAGGCACCCAGCGGGTGGGCCGGACCATTAAAGGTAAGGCGCTACGTAGCGCGGGGAAGCGGCGTACGATCTCAGACGAGGCACTAGCACAACCTCCTCACAGATCTCTCCAGCAGTCGACCTCTGCCGATTTTGCACGGCGCCTCACCTCCGACTCGCACCAAGCCCGAAGATCGGTCAGCTGCTCCTTGTGCGCCGCGTCGCTCTCTCGAATGCGCGCGTGCAACTCCTCCGCGTCTTTCTTACCGGTCGAGCAGCGATGCTCCTGTGATACGAGCGCGCGCGATCGGGTCAGGCGATAGCCGCCAAAGCAAGAGAGAGAGGGCGTCAAGCCATCGAAGCGCTTGAGATACAAACGCGCCCCAACTACAAGTCTAGTCTAACCCTTTGGTAACTGCATCCACCTTTTTTAGGAGACAAAGTTCCTGGAATGAGTGAATAGGGGTCTAGTCTATAACCCTTTTGTAACTCCCTCCACGTTTTTTAGGAGACAAAGTTCTTGGAATGAGTGAATAGACGTCTAGTCTAAACCCTTTTGTAACTTCATCCACCTTTTTTAGGAGACAAAGTTCTTGGAATGAGTGAATAGACGTCTACGTAGTCTATAACCCTTTCGTAACTGCCTGCATCCACCTTTTTTAGGAGACAAACTTTTCTTGGAAAGAGGGACATTATTTTACAGTGGTGAATGGGTTACTAAGCACGGGCCAGAAAAAGGCGGGTTGGTTGGGCAGAAATCCTGCCCTATGACGCATCGCCACCGGGGACAAGACCTTCACAAGCAAGAACCTTTCGGCAGATGCGACCGTAAGGCGATGCCACATACAAACACGCTAGCGCGCTCTTCGGGCATTCCACTGACGGCGGATCGTCACATATTTCCGCGTGTGCCCCTCGGCAAGGACCGCACTTGAACTGTTACACAGCAAGAGCGGAGAAACCCTTGAGCATCTGAATATGATAGGATTCTACTCCGCACACCTTCAAAAACAAAACTCCCGAGCTGGAAAAAAGTTAGTTTTCGCTAAATAACCCTCTCTCTCTGCAGGCAAAAAGAGCGAACGCGGCGGCGTGCCTTCCTCACGCAGACAAATTGACCGGCAAGCGTCAAGATGCCTTGCGGAAGAAGGGTGGGGAGTATATCATAGAACCATCCTGCCTGGCCGACTCCACGCCACTGACTTGCGCGCCGGTGGGTCGCCTAATCAAAAACCGGCGCTGACGCTAACCAGTCAACCCCTTCATAACTGCCCCCACGTTTAGGGGGACAAACTATTACGGAGGGCCTATAGTAAATAGGACCATATATTTTTACTAAAAATAGGTAAGTATATAGGTTTTTGTGTGTGCCCTAGGTTCTATTTGCTATGGTCCCCCGTAATAGTTGGTTTTATAGAGTGTAGATTATAGAATCAAAATCAGTGGCGAAAGGGGTAAAAAACAAAGCCCACCAAATCTCGAAGCGCGTCTGCTGATGCTGAGCGTCCGGCGAGGAGCCCCTTTATCCCGGCCGAAACCGCCGATATCAGCCTCGCGTTCGTGGGCCATGCCGTCGGTGGCGTCGTCGGAGCAGCTACCGACGGACAATCGCTCCAGGGAGACGTGATCCCGTCGACAAACGCCTCCGTGGTCCTGCCAAAAGGAAAAAAAAAAATGTGCCAAAACATCGGGAAATGAGTGCCAAGCAAGGTGGTTTGTTTTGGCCATACTCGTGTATATATACGTCGGGAAATATAACAAGTGCCAGGGCGAAAAATGTGCCATGCATCGGGAAATGAATTAATTCAATACCCAAAGTCAGGGATCTTGGTGATCTACAGTAGGTCAACAAGATCTATTATAGGTTGTTGATCTAGGTCAACAAGATCTAGGTTTGCCGAGAAAAAGCTTGTGTGATGCGGATATCACGTGGTCCTCGGAAACTGAAGATATATTTCCCACGCATACACTGCTGTAACGCCGTTTTGATGGCAGTAGGAGTAGAGCTCGAGGGCGTTTTTTGTCCTGCGCAGAAGGCGTTAGCGGTTAGAAACTGCAAGAGTCGGCGGTCTACGTCGAGGGAGCGCGAGCGACGCATGTCACCGACACATCACAAGGTTAAGATAACCCTACTGGTGGGGTCCTACCACACAATTACGTGTTACCCTTTAGGGGGGGGGGGCGGGGGCGTACTCATTCGTTGGTTGCCTTAGTCATTTGACCATTGACCACGCATCCCTTTCGAGACGGAGCACCGCCCCTACTCCTAATACACCTCCAACATTTGGGCGCTCAGTACGTTTCTTCCATATGTTACATTAATACAAATTACAGGGGGGGGGGGGGCGAAGAAACCGTCCACATATTATACCACACACCGGACCACATTCATAAACGCAACCTTCGCGGCAGACACTTCTCGCGGCGACTCCGTCTCAAAGGCGGTCAATACTCCAACTGCCCTGCAGGGAAACGCGCCCGCGTCTCCCTCACCGGCCAAGTCTCGCCTCGCACCGCTGGACTCCATTCGCAAAATGTCGAGGGTACCTTACCACTTTTTCGAGAAAATGGTTGACATACTCTTTGCATATACCCTAACCCTAACCCTAACCCTAAACCTTACCCAATCAAACGCAATCAACCAATGTAGGGTTAACCCCTTCGTCTCGTACACAGTCTACCTCAACCATTTTCTCGGAAAAGTGGTAAGCTCTACTGAAAATGTCTACGCGCAAGACTCTTCGAGAACTTCAACCAGGAGGGACACCTCGAGCGAGTCTACCGCACGGGACAAAAAACGCTTGCGCGTCAAACGAGAGTGTCCAGTAAAATCGAACCAAAAACATATTCGTAATAATATACGCATTTTTTTTCAAACAAGGCGCGGCGCAGAAAAGCGGTACCTGCTGGCAAACGTTTCCGCGACGCCCCCGAGGAAGTCCCTCATGTCCCCCAACTCCGAGTTGGCCTTGTCGGCCGCAGCCTCCGCCGATTGTTTCGACACCTGAGGGGCGGTATTGCGAGGGCCAAAATCGCGCCAAAAAAACACAGGCGTCGGTCGTGGTGTGGCTTATGACGGGTCAGTCACCAACGTCCCACAGCCTCTTTTTTGTTGTTACAGGCGTCGTGGTGTGGCTTTTGACGGGTCAGTCACCAACGAACGTCCCACAGCCTCTTTTTTTGTTGTTACAGGCGTCGTGGTGTGGCTTTTGACGGGTCAGTCACCAACGTCCCACAGCCTCTTTTTGTCGTTGTTGCAATTCTCCTGCGGATCGGTGCATAGAAAGGAAGCTTAACCTCACCACACTTATTAAGCAAATGAAGATATGTGTATACAAGTATAAGTAGTAGGCTTAGGTAAATAACGCCAACTGTAAATACACACCAGGTAAAATGTGATGAACGTTTTCGTTGCGGGCGATCCGAAAATAAACCCTCAGTTAGTTGACTTTACGTTGACGGCTGATGTTATACATTTTTCATATTGATGAGTCGCATGTCAAGCAACTTAAATCGGTTTTCGAAACAATGGTGCTGCCGGCGCCCATGGCGACGGCAGTCAAGCACAGCTATTGGCAGCACACGCTTCGATGAAAACCTGCACCCTAACCCCCGCAAAGTTTTGCGATGCAGCCAGAAACCGTCGAGGGCCGAGGGGCGGCAGCGAACTGCACACTGCTTCTCAGAAATACCACGCAACTTCCTTCGCGTTCTACGATAGAGGTATTATATTACGGGGGACCATAGTAAATAGGACCAAATATTGTTGGTAAAAATAGTAAAATATAAAGGTTTTTGTGTGTACCGTAGATCCTATTTACTATGGTCCCCCGTAATAGCACTTTTTGGCGTTTTTATTTTCTGGGTGACGGGGGCTCCTTAACCCAAAACCGTCGGAATGTCAACTCTATTTTTTTTGCACTAGTTTTTTTTTTGTATAGATGGGCCACGGGTTTGTTCATCGGATTGCACTTTCAGTTTGCTCAAAAGAAGAGCATTTTGGGTGACTTACTAATAGTATAGAGCTCCTCAAGTAAACATCCTCAGAAACATCCTCAGAAGGCAAATACTAATGGCGCACCTCTATCGTAGAATGCGTCTTCCAATCTGGTCGAAGGGCGTTGTTTTGGGGGGCGAGCGTGCCGTGCGGGCATTAAAAAAAACAACAGCTGAAAAGCGATCGCTCGTTCTGGTTGTAGGCTGCGCGGAATGATTTCCCCGCGCATACATACGTTAGTCCGTGTTCCAGAAAGCATCTGGTGTAACATGCGCTATAACGGGGGTCCATAGTAAAGAGGACCAAATACTGTTAGTAAACATATAGAAATATATAGGTTTTTGTGTTTACCGTAGGTCATATTTACTATGGTCCTCCGTACTAGTTATGAAAAAAATGTTAACGTATGGTTTTGGCTCTACGTAGAGAGCTCTTCCGCCAGAGCTGTCGCCGGAAACTTACGTGTTCTGCTGCAACCATAAAAAAAAAGCAGCAGCTGCGCTCTGAAATTTGAAATTTGCGACAGCGAAGGCGCGGGGGTCGACAAATGGTTCCCATGCGTGAGTGATATGAGGTGATGTGTGTCCATACGAGGGTACCTTACCACTTTTTCGAGAAAATGGTTGATATACTCTTTGCATCATATATACCCTAACCCTAACCCTAACCCTAACCCAATCAAACGCAGTCAACCAATGTAGGGTTAACCCCCTTCGTCTCGTAGACAGTGTGCCTCAACCATTTTCTCGAAAAAGTGGTAAGCTCTACTGACACCCACGCATCCAACGCGTTTGTGTGCAACTGGCATGGGGTCCGTATGATACCCCTGAAATTCTTACTACACGTGCATGAGAAAAGAACATCATTGGTTTGGACGAACGGCGTTTTACGCCCTCCCGTGCGGCGTCGTTCCGTCAATCATTACGCGTCTTTTTGCTTGTAGAGCTTGGTTGTCGAAAATGGGTATCATGCGCCATTGACACATTCTACGACAGAGGTTCACCATTTTATTTCTGAAGCTCCTCACTTGAGGAGCTCTATACCCTCAACGAAAAAAGTATTTTGAGCAAACTGAAGGTGCAATCTGATGAACAAACCCGTGGCCCACCTATACAGAAAAATCATATTGCAAAAATAGAATGACATTCGGACGATTTTGGGTTAAGGAGCCCTGTCACCCAGAAAATAAAAAAGCCAAGAAGTGCTACCTCTATCATAGAATACGTCCATTGAGGTTGGTGCAAACGAACACGGTCACGGTGCGTGTTCGGCTGATTCTGTTTCGAGCGCAACCTTTCAACAAAACGTGCACGATCACGAACACTATTGATTCTAACGGATCGCTGTCCCGTGCGTCGTTTCGTCAAATACAAGCGCGTTTTTCCAGGGCTTTTCACGGGTCAGGGGGGTTTGAAAATGTCGCGGGTCAGGTCGGGTCGGGTATGGTAATTATGCTTTAAACTATCACGGGTCGGGTTCGGGTCGGATCAATAATTTTTCAAATCTCGCGGGTCGGGTCAGGTCGGGTCGGGTCGGGTCAAGAGGTTTCAAAATCTCGCGGGTCGGGTCGGATCGGGTCAAGATGTTTCAAACTCTCGCGGGTCGGGTCGGGTCGGGTCATGACCCGCGAGATACGAGTCACTCGCGGATCAAGCCACCGTGGCCCGCGAGTTGGTTTTGGCGGACCCGTGGGTCGAACTCGCGGATCTGGCCTGCGGCTCCGCCTTTTTCAGACTTACAGCTGCCTGCCAGAGGGTCATT
Organism: Alaria marginata; assembly: GCA_037833945.1. Classification (NCBI taxonomy): domain Eukaryota; class Phaeophyceae; order Laminariales; family Alariaceae; genus Alaria; species Alaria marginata. The sequence goes on along the minus strand of JBBMKB010071844.1, from coordinate 1,755 downwards.
GTTGTGCATTGTCGTACACGACGCCCCGGGGGTCGGACCTTTGGATCAGACCCGCGGGTCCGAAAATGATACAAAACTTGCCGCTTCCTGCCCGAAAGCCTTTCTCGTGCCGATACTTCGATCACATGGCATCTATGAATACTATAATAGCTGAAGCCAAATATTTCATTCTGGGCGGAAATACAAGCGCACCATTTGGGCAAAATAAAAATGGAAAATGAAGCCGTTCTTACGACTCCGAACAGAGTGGTGAGACCCTTTTTTTTTGTTGGCTTCACCTTGGATTTAGTGTGTGTTTTACGCATAACAGGGCTTGACCGCGATCTAGGGCATCGCGAGCAACATAGACAAAACGGCACACGCTTGCATTCGTCGTTGTCATCTGCTACGGCCCTTGTGCGGACGAACGAAAGACCATGGCGGGGATTGTCGATCATGGCTTCTTGTCCAGCGGTGGCTGATATAATATGGACGTACGTAATCACATAGGCAAAACGCGCAGTTTTTTTAGATGGAAACCCTTCCACATAAAATCATCCCAACATTCCAACCGAGCTGGTCCTACTTGTTCTGCTATTAATAGCTGCTACTACGGCTGCTGCTGGCATTGCTGCCTGCTACTGCCTGCTGATGTTGCCTGCTGTTTGGTGCTGATGCCCCTGCCGGCTGCTGCAGGTCTGTTCGTCGTCACGTGTCAGACGAGTTTTACTGTTGTTGTTGCGGTCGTTGAATCGAGGTACTCGTACGCATGATGCATGGTGTGTACCGGATGTTCAGTAGTAGTACAGCACGCGACACTAGTTAAGAATCTCTTATTTCCGGCCAGGCTGGAATTCTTATGTAAGACAGCGTGTGTCATACACAGTTTTCAGTACAAAAGAGGCCCTGTTCTTATTTTTTTTTCCAAAACATGAACCTGAAATTCTTAATTGTCAGATTCTTAACATCTGTCACGCAGTCCTCAGTATGTGGTGCCACTCTGGGTGGAAATGCAGGGACCGTCAGGTCTTTAACGTGAACAGTTGGCAATCCTTGCATTGCCATCCATACGTGCTACATGGAGCTGGTACTACTATGAGTACCAACCAGACCAACTACGCGTAGCGACATGATACGACGTATCACCTGCTGTGGAGACAATAACACAGGAGTGTAATGTGGGAAGGACACCCACGGAGTCTTCTATTACTATGGACCATAGTAAACAGGACCTGCGGTAAAAACAAAAACATACATATTTACCTATTTTTATTAACAATATTTGGTCCTATTTACTATGGTCCCCCGTAATAGTCATACTCCTGGCCTATATGTGGAACCACACTGGGATTATGTCGAGCAGTAGCATCCTGAAAACGTCTACAGCATTTTATTTCTGTTCCCCAACGTCGCCACCCACCGTTTCGATCAGTCACTTTCTAAACCCGTTTGTTATTTTTGTTGCTGTCGTTGTCCTGTGTCCGACCACTGACGGCAGGCGAAACGCCTTCAGTTTTCAGCACTGATGCTAGAATCGCGGAGGAAGATACTGACGATGTCGTTGACGATATCGAGGACGTATTTCATACCGTTGTTTTCGATCATCTGCTCGATGGAGCGTTTGGTGGAGCCGCATGGTCGAAGGATTCAGCCCTTTGTTTTTTTAGGGTCCGGATGACGTCAATTTCAGCAACAGCAGCAAGGCGGACTTTTGCTCAGTACAGCCACGGGAACTGACCATCGTTCGCCGTAAGAACAAGACCCAAATACAAACCA
>JBBMKB010071843.1:0-27427 GCA_037833945.1 Alaria marginata | reverse complement strand
CCATACCTCGAGCTTACATACTACTACGGGCAACGCAGGGCTAGCGCCACGGGCGGAGCCGTGGCCGTACCGCTAGTATTATTGAATGAGAGTAGTAGTAATTGAAGTTGCCCTGAAGTGACTGATGGTCTACGTCTGTAATTTCGACGTGCCGAAGAGTACTTTGGGTCTTGCAAACTTGTAACGCGAAAACCTGCGTGCTCTTATCTCAACCTTAATGCAGACCTGGCCGATGGAGTTCTGGATCCTTTTCCGCTCCTTCTAGCAGACACAAGGGTGCCTCTTAAGTGCTCGCCGTGTGAAATCGTCAACCCCCTTCTGCTGGTGACGGAGAGGAAGGGAACGGCGTTCAGCCTTCATTACGGGGCATTCCCTCTCGACGCCTTCCACACTGAAGGTTCGATATATCTAATGAAATTCAGCGCCAAAGTAATGCGTTGCCATGTTGTCCCTCAGTGTACTGTTTTTTCTCCTTTAGGCTTGGCGATCGTACGGGAAGGCTACCAATCGCAGCAACAAGCATTAGTGAAGTTTTCTCAAGTTGCATCTGAGGGTGAAGTAACGTACCGATAGATTTGGCGCTGCAAGCGTGACGGTAAAGTACTGTATAGCTGTATAGCTCCGTAACCGAGTAAAAAAGCGCGTAGTCGGTAAACGGACTGAGCAGGCTACGGTCGGCACTAATAATATCAATAGCTGACACTGAGTCGCTGCTCCTCACACAACAGCAATCCGTACGACATAGACTCGTACTGATTTGGCGTACATACACACCCAGGGATGTATTAATAATAAATGTGCGCCTTTGCATGCTATTATCTGCCCGCCGTGGGTCGTTTTTCGTGATTCCGGCTACGGGACACGCAGGAGCCCAGTTCATGCACTTGACAAAATCAGTAGTGGCAGCATTATGGCAGCAGTAGGAGTACTCGTAGTAGTAGCAGCAGCAGCAGCAGCCGTAGTAGCAGTAGCTGTAGCAGGAGTACAGGGTGGTAATGGCGGTAGCACTAGAGTAGTAGTAGGCGTATTCCTGTTAAATGATACAGACCGCACGTCTGGGTTGCAACGTAACGACCATCCTATATATTTTAACCCGAACACTCCCTATATTTCCGACGAAAGCGATTGTCTCCGACTATCTGCCGTACAAGTTGTGTCCTCATGGTCTCGCGACTCAGAGCGTTTCAACCCCGCCTTGCCTCATGGATAGAGAGGGTGGGGGACACAACCTCTGCAAAACTGTGTCTCACGTGGCGGTGAGTAGTGTTCATCGCGTGCTTCGCAGTGCCGACAACCCTCAGCCGGTGCCGAGGCCTCCCGTTACATAAGGTATGTAGCCAGCATTGCAATGCTGCTTTCCAGAGACTTAAAAAAAAGAAAAGTACTACTACTGTAGTCACCCGACTGGCGAATTCCATTTACATGAAGCCTGCATTGTTGCTCTAGACGTTTTTTTATGCCACGTCAGAGGCTGCTGGCTTCCTTTAGGCCTCCATTCTTCAGTATTAATGGTTGCCATTGTCTCTGTCCGGGGCCATCTTGATTCCAAGGTCCTGTTGCGCTCTCAAAGCCCTCCCCCTGGAGAAAACCATCCTACGCAAACCTACCTGGGTTTCTCTGCTTTCTTCGAGGCCCAGTGTTCTGCTGGTTGTTCCACCCACCCTCCCTACCCCTACGGGAAGACAGAGTGGCGACACCACGAAAGCATTTCTCGTGGTGTGCTGTGACGTATATACCATTCTGAATAGATATGTACGAGCCATTGTGGAATACATGTAACATGTAGAGTCGAAACGGCTCTTACTTTATATCCGTAGTCGCTTTTTTGTTGGCTTAGCACCCGATGGCGACTCGTTCTAAGATAGACCCCACAAAGCCAGCAATTTCTTTACCGAACGTTTCATGGCTGCCCGGCTCGAGGAAGGATGCCATGAAACATAAATCTTAACATATTATCTTGTTTTGGGAAGAACTATGGAACGATGACGTCGGGGTGGCAAGGGGCGCCGTATTTCAGGAGATAAGGTGTGGAGCAGGTTTCAAAACCGGCGATGTCGTTAAAGAAGTTTGGGGGGGTCTACCGTAGAACGAGACTGGCCACAATTCTGCTGGTTGTGTCACCCACCTTCGCTAGCCATGCCGCGAGGCGAGGCTGAAACGCGAGGCTGAAACGCTCTGGTTGGCAACATCGCGTATACAGACAGTTAGAATACAAGCATTTAGAAAAGTAGATATAGATACTGAAGAAAGATTGATCTGGATTATATATTACGGGGGAACGCAGTCAACAGGACCTACGGTAGACACAAAAACCTATATATTTCTCTATTTTTACCACCAATATTTGGTCCTGTTAACTACGTTCCCCCGTAACAGTAAGGATATCATATGATGAGCTGAGCGTGTTCTTAGCACCCAATGCTACAATATTGTTTATCATGTTGAAATATATCCTGCCCTACCTATTAATGACAGCTGAAACTCTTAACAACCGCCCCCAAACCGTTACAGTGACCTCATGGGAGCTGCGTGATGCCAGCAGGCAGGACGAGCACGGAAAACTTGCACCGAGCGTGCTAAGACTTGATAATCCAGACACCCGCAGCTGCAAGGTGGGGCAATCCACTGCACCTTCTCGGCGCGGTGTGCCAGACGCTTGGTTCGGCGCTGCCTTGGAGCAGCTGGCCCAGATGTGTGGTGGTTTGCTGGCAGATACGAGGATCCTGCCGGTGGAGCCCGGTGTTAGCATGGCATCTGCTACCCCGCACCTGCGGATCAACATCCACGCGGGAGACGCGATCAACTTCTGCGATGCGATATTAGCCTCATCGACCATGACGGGAGTCCCTGAAGGCGGTGAACGTCTTGGCGCCAGCAGTTCGGCCCCGTCGACGTTTAAGGGTATCGCGTTTCAGCAAGGAACGCTGCAGCCATTGCGACTTCGCAACGACACATTTATGGGACCCGCCGCAGAGTTTGACGTCATCAACACCAGCAACCTCGCGGACCATCTCGGTGACTAACTCACTGAAAAACTCACGTTTTGATTATCAGCATGGTAGGATTAAACGTATGTTTGATCGTCAATGCGAATGGCCCGTAAATATCGAGAGAGTCAAAATGGTCAACCTGTCTAGGCGGTTTGATCTGTTCGTAAAACAAAGTGCTTGCGTGCACAACTCTTCGGAAACAAACCCTTGGATAAGCGCGCGACTCAATCGACTATGCATGGCTTGTCTTGGTGCCTCTGTATGTTTTACGCGGTTCGCGTTCCCGCCCGCACCCTCGAGCCATGCCCTCGGTGCTGATATAGATATCGCATTGCATTATGTGAACAGGTACTATCAACATGCTGGTGGCGTGTGCACCGCTACTGAACCCAGCAGCGCACTCAGTCCTGCTTATTATCTATTTGTCGACCGGAGGAGGAATCCATTTGTTCAAAGACACGGCAGAGTTCTACGAGAAGCTGTTGTGCATGAACACCCAAGCTGCGGCGATCCTGCTAGGTATGTGGCGCATTCTTATCGAAACCCTGTGATACAACACAAAACTCTTCAACGGGATAACTGCGGTCGAAGGAAGCCGTTAACTAAAGCCGTTGCCACAAACTGTTCCCTTCCCGCCCTGCAACACTGGTGATTTGATAAGGTTGGGTTTGGAAACATCAACAGTTGACATATACTATCGGGATTCAAGCGGGAGACCGGGGTAGAAATGGAAACCTGCTCGTTCACAACCCTGGATGCTATATATCAATTTTAGAAGATGAAATTGTGACCCGTTAATTCGAGCAAGATCATAGTATATGTACATGACAATAGGGGAAATGTCATTGCGTATCTTACCCCGTAATATGCCCGACACTGGATGGCGGCAGGCGTTGTGCCTGTTTCGAGCCTTTCATCTGTGGTGGGTCATGCGGACACCTGCACCCTTGTTTGGACGATGAGATCGAAAATGTCGATAGCAGAGTTCATTGCAACGGCTTCGTGCCCGAGAGTTCTACGGCTGACATTCAAGCTCGCCGCGCAAGCTTCCGCTGCAACGTCGGTAAGCCTATCGACAGCTTTCCGTAGGGTGCCGATAAAAATGCCAAGTTACCAGCCATGAGATGCGCCGTTTATACACGAAAAACCAGGCTGGAAGTTACGAAATACCTAGTACCAGCATATCTAAACTACTATACCTGTCGTTTATTTGCCTTTCAGTTGATCTCCCGCGACTACTATTTTGGGATACACCAATTGCGGAAAGTTATGAATTTAACGGGGAGGAAATATTTTCCGGCCGCTACAGATCAATAGTTTGCTCATGCTCCCAATCAACCGTGACCCACGTTCTTTTCTGTTGTTTGGCTTTGTCTCGTTGCATGAACTGAATTTCAGCCGCCTTCAGGGGCCAGTCGCACCCTTAGCGACATCAGCCCAGACGACTTTGCCAGCCTGATTACGCCTGTCTACAAAGCGATGCTCTCCCAAATGCCAACAGAACGGGAGATGGTTTCGGGGAAGTCGGATAGGACCGAGAATGAAGCTCTGTTCCACGCCGCCATGCCAGCATACTATACGTCAGCGTCGTTTGGGCGACTCCTAGCCTGGTCCGGCAGTCCACTGCGTTTGAAGAACCCACACTTCTATGCTGCCCTTGCGGCCATGACCAATGAAAGTGGTATATACTCACCTCTCCTCCTATACAAAGAACAGGTAAGCCAGCGCACATGTACCCAGGATCGAAAATGAGGAACCTTAAACAATGGCAATTTACCCATGTGCACGCAGGTTCGCCGTCTCATATACGTAACTCGTGTCCGGTATATAGCATAGCAGATAAAGCGTGTCTCGGCCTACTAACTTGGCATTTTCCATATTTTGGTTTGTTCTTGTGTGCTCGTCGATTATGAAAGGGAAACGTTTGCTCTTGGGTTACTTTTCTTGTTGATGTGCTTACGTACTCATGTTTTTCTTCGCGCTAAACATTGTGTTTTGGTTCGCAGGATCTGCTACTTCAGTCCCGATGTAGACAAGAGCGTCGAGGACATGACGTACTGCATTATGCTAGAGTTTTGGTTACGCTTTCATTTCCGTCAGTTGTCCTTTTGTTTGGGGCGTACTACTGTACAACGTAGACCGAACGCGAGTAAAAGCATTGCACAGTGTGGTCTGCAGTGTGCGATTTCCTTCAGGTATTCGATACTTGTGTGCTTATTGCTTTAATTTCTCTGGTTGCGTTCTTATCCCTTCAAAATTGTTGGAGCCTTTCTTTTATCGACGGGCTAGGATACGGTGACTAGTTAACGTGACACCAAAACCGACAACAACGACATGCATTGACTGCTACGAACAACGATTGACATATTACATGAGTCTTCGTGCATACGAGGCACCCCTGAAACGAATGTCTCGAAAACCTTCAAGATTTCTGCGTGTTCCGATACATGATTTAACCCAGCTTGAATTCCCCTTCTCCAGGCGGCCCTGTTCCAAGCTATGGGTCTTTCGCCAATCCGCCAGCTCCGCGTGCACCGTATCTCACTCACCCTTTGCCGGGTGGTGCTCTTGGTGCCTCTGACACGGCTGGGCCACCTCCATACGGCCACGAACCCTGACATTTTCCTGTCTTTGTCGAGGACGGGCGACGACAACGCCGAGGTCTACGACGACCACTTTTTGACCAACCATACGGCCTTTGTCCGAGTGCGCCGTGGCAGGAGGGAGGTCCAGGAGGACGGAACAAACTGGCGCTCTTTAAGCAGGCAGCTGGGGGTTTGTGACACGCGAGGGGACGACCCTGATGCTGAACTCATGGTCTACGTGGTTGTGCCTACCTTCATACTGGAGATAGTACCAATGTCCCAGACTAAGCTGCAGCTGAGGCGTCTAGAAATCATTGGACTGAAACAATGGCATGTGCGCCACATGGAAAAACTGGGGATGCTGCCGTCCGCTTTGCTTTACGGCACGGACCTCGCCAACACCTATCGTACAGCAATCCTGACACCTGGCACATCTTTGCGGGAGGGGCAAAGCGGTTTCTCGTCTCCCCCACTCAAATTCCCGAGCAAGGCCTTCTCGAGTCGGTGCGAGAGCGACAGTCCCTTCTGTTCGGTAATGGATGAATCGAGTCCTCCCGACCCGCCTTTCCTTCAGAGATCGATCAATCCCTCGAGCTGATGAGCCAGCCAGGGCACGGAAGCGACGCCCTGCTTGTTGGGAGGGTGAAGCTGGTGATGGCTAACAGGGAGGCGCGAAGGCATCTGGCTGAGGGAGAGGTTCCGCACGTGGAAGCTACTCGAGACCCATGCTCTGTCCTTGTCGTTCTGGGTAAGGAACTCTTTCACGTGGCTCGCTTCCCATTCCCAGTGACTTGCAAAGACGTCCGAGTGGTGTACAGCAAGAGCCACGGTTGCGCGCAATTCATTGTTATGCCGCTCGAAGGGCTCCTCGAGGTCCCGTTTGCATTGGCGGCGTGCAACGTTGAAGATGACGGCGCAAGGAGACTCTTGTCTACGTTTTGCTGGCCGACGTGCATACCTCTGATGGGTCTACCGAGGTTGGACTTCAACGCCGAGTGGGCACACGACACGGTGAGCATGCCGACTACGCTGCGTGAGGGCGGTAATATTCCTCAATGATATTCATATTGCGGCAAGAGCGAGGGGATGAAGCGACCGAGGCCGGTTTTGGCCCTTTATTTTGCCTTGCACGCCAAAAAAGCTTGTTCATTGCGGAGTGCGGACATGCTTTTATTTTTTAACTGTGCCTTATATACGTCTGTCTGCAGACGGTGTACAGTTGTCTGTCGGCTGCGTACATGTCTGATTGAAACAGCTGTACGTAACCGATTACCACAACCTCGGGGCCCACAGGAGCGGACGGGGTGGAGCTAGCTCATGGTGCTTGCTTTGTTGCACGCCGCCTTGAGTTGGCCGCGGTCGCTGGGTTGGTGTGGTCTTGATGACCGTGTCTCGGGATTAGAGTTAGTGTTGAGTTTTTTTTTCTCGAACGCACTCGGCTTACTGTATGTTCAAGGCACTCTTGCCTCTTTTCTCGTGTCTCAGTGTACCTCTCTACAACCGTAAGTAATCTAATATGCATACTGGCTTAACCTTGAACCAGTTTTCGGCAAATTCCCGAGCATAATGGTGATGTTTTGCGCATGTCTATCCGCATGAACTTTGTACTGTATCACATGTACATTTGTAACAGTAGCTCCCGAACGATATCATATTTTAAACGCGCTGCGCAGCGAACACGTGTCCTTCGTCCACACGCCTTGCGTCCAGGTTATGTGCCCGATGTCCTCTCACACTGCCGATCTGTGTTCGCGAGACAGAGCCTCCAGGCGCATGACGAACGGCCCTCATCCGGGCTTCCTCGGGATGAAGGTTGCCCCACGTTGTCGTTTTACATAACTTTGACACAGCTGCCACCTCATTGTATTGTTAAGGCTTTTTTGTTTTTGGTGTCTGATAGCCACTTCTATACTGTACTAGGGATGGCAGCTTACTCTTTTTACCGCCTTGAACTCCTACCCGCCAACTGATCTATATGAATAGGAGAGCTTCCTTGAAATCGCTGCGTCAGCCTGCGCTACGTACAAAGAGGACAACCCGATATGGAAGCACGAGTGGTTCTGCATAACCAACAACCAACGGCATGACCAGCCTGCGATTTGGGTGTGGGTTAATGAGATCCTCCTGGATCCTAGTAACCAGGCTCTGGTGCTCGACTGCTGCATCATGCCGGTCGATACCATGGACCATCAGGCTTCTCTTCAGCTGGGCGCCGCGGTTGGTGGTATGGCAACTACGTTCAAACAGGTAAAGGGCCTTTGTTCGACGTCTCTGTACCGAACTGTATGTATGCAACATATAGATAGTATGATCGGCGTACATTGAGCACCTGGTGTTGGTTATTTCTCCGAATAATGCCGTTCCGACAGGAGGCACCCATTGTGCAGGAACATGAGCAAGTTGTATTTGTGTTAAAGTGCATACTCACAAACCGCCGTTTCTATCACACGAACCTTTGCAGGCCTGTCATGAGGAGTTCGAGCTTTGGGCGGCGCTGCTTGCAACCGCCGTTGAACGTGCCAGACAGACCTATGCGCACGCCTCGGATTGCACTTACGTGACTCCAAGGGATGCTACGAGTCCAGTTGTTTCCAGCTGCGGCATGGGCAAAGACCTACCACCCGCGTTCATGGAGTCGATGAAGTCCGTCAAAGCAATGACGGGAGGTGCACCGGTTACCACCCTTGTTTATAGGGCGGCACTATCCCCGCTGTACGCTCGTCCCGAGGTGGCGGTCGCTATGGTTTCTGAGACTGCGTGCGACGCAGGTAGTGGTATCAGGTGTGGAAAGTGCAGGAAGAAGGGTGCTTCCATGATTTGTTCACGTTGCCGTCAGGTGAGGTACTGCTCGAAGGAGTGTCAGCGCCATGACTGGAAGAACCACAAGCCTGAGTGCGCGGCTAAATCGGGTTAGGTGAAACCTCGAAGGGAGCCTCCGTCAGAAAACACATTGTCTATCTAAAGTGTATTTTTGGTAAAGGATGAGCAGCAGATAGATAGTGATTGGCATTGGGAAAGAAGTACAGTGGCTTGGCAACGAGTGCCAGATGGAAAGAAGTCGGTGGATGAGACCCCTGAGTATTACACAGTAGTACTATAGTGATAAAATGACAATCATGAGTCATCAACTGCAGCTGCTTCCGGGTGTGATGTCGAGCGCCGCACCGAAGGGGCACTTAACCCATGCCGATAGGGAAGGTGCACGGAGATTAAGGTGAACTTCTGTGTCGTAAGGGCGGGTAAAGCACTGGAGAGTAAAAATGGGGCATTCGGATAGTCGAACGGAGGTAATGCGTGCCATTGGTGTGATACTGGGTTTTAATTCCAAAGTGTTGACGCCGAGAAACATAACTCTATACGCCAGAATCGGAGGGGCCATCCCCCCATTATATTTCATAAAAGGAAAACTGTTGTGTTGTGGAGTTTGATCTCAACCTTAGCGCCAGTGTTAGTGCGAAAGTAAACGAGAGTCAGCTGACCCTGTGATTGTAGTTGGTCGGTGTTCGGTACGCCAAATTCGGCACTCAAATAGTCCAGCCCCGGGCGTCGGGCGAGAGCACCGAATATCGTCTAGGAACCATCCCCGGCTGAAATATATATTACATTGTGCGGATCTTTTTCATCGGGGGTGGTTTCCCTTGGTGGGCTGGTATCTAAACAACACCGGTTATACAGGGCACGTTATATTCAACTGTCTCTCTATTTAACACGGGGGGTAGTTTCACGCGGGTGGGCGGGGTTATGTCCATGGGGGTGACAAAAGTACGATGGGGGGGAAATGGTATAAGGGGCACACCCGCGAAGGCAGCAGAGTGGGGTGATACCGCAAGCCGAGATAACGGGTGTATTTTGCCACCACCAGACAGGTGCAAGGGTGGGGTGATAACGAGGGGGTGCAATAATTGCGTAGCCACACTCGTAGTGGTTGCCTTATCACATCTGATCGACGGTGCCAGGACTGCAGACACTGTGGCCGGTGCAGCAAGCCCTTCTCTGCCTGATGCTGCTCAAGATATTGTGGCTGAGCCGTGACGTAATAAGCTGCTTGAGGCCTGTCTCTACAGTTGCGGCTGTGGTTCCACCCGTGACGTAAGGGGTGTCGACAGGCTGTGTCTGGGTATTACTGTAGGCACCAAAATGATAACGATAGTGCGTATGTATGCGTAGTTAAATGTTGTATTGCATGCGGCACGGGTGGTGTATATGTTCCAATGAATGGGTTGCCTACTCCGCGACGGGTAGTATACAACGATCGTATACTTGGCAGCATATGAGTGAAAGTGGCGTCATGTTGTTTTGTGGCACATGAATGATGAACTGTCCCACCACCAACTCACCACACGTATTCGCTTTTGGCATATATAGTTCATATGTCTACATCACATTGCATATTGACTTTAAGTGCTTCATCGAAGGTACGCTCAGTGGTTTGAGTGACACTCGGCCTGTTGTCAGGCATACACCAGCATGCAACATTCATGGACGGACACATGCTGCTATTGAAACGGTAAATGTGCACCATTAGTATTTGCCTTCTGAGGGTGGTCATTACTTGAAGAGCTACATACCTCACCCAAAAGCTGTTTTTGAGTTAATTGAAAGTACAAACCGATTGACAAACCACGGCCTAGGAGACCAAGAAAATCATTTTGCAAAACTAGAATGACAGTCCGATGATTTTGGGGCCCGTCATTCAGAGAACCAAAAAAGCCAAAAAATGCTATACTAAAGGCTACACTAGCAGTAGCATTAACACCTCTATCGTGGCACGCGTCGATGGCTGGATATTCGGATTGCACGGTCATCAAAGGTCACCCGTGGTCTACTGTAAATCCGCAAACCACCGGCATTCCGGGCCTTGTACCGTAGAAGGTACACACCGGCATCCCGGGCCTTGAACTGTAGAAATGACGCGTTCTACGATCGTGGCGGCACTTTTTAGTTAACTTCTTTTCCGACCGAGGGGCCTCCTCAACCCGAGATCGTTTGAATGCCGTTTGTGTGCAATCCAACCATTTGCTGTAGGAATTCATGTTGCAAAACAAGAATGACATCCCGACGAATGTTGGGTTAATAGGTTAGGAGCCCTGCCATTCAGAAAACGAAAAAGTAAAAAAGTTCCACCTCCACTGTAGCACGAGTCTGCACAGTCAAGTCTAGGCAAAACGGTTGCTAATCTACAGTAGTTGCACTTTCAATGTATTTTGCAGGTTGGAGTTCGGGTGAGAACCTGCGCCGCCCACGTGTGTATAGCATGATGTAACCCGCTCCGAACATAGCACCGCTCCAATGAACCCCTTGCTTACATCTGTGCTGTTTTATTTTAAGGCGTTTCAACTACATTCCAAGAATATGCAACTTGATCGATAGTGCACACCATCTAAAATCAGATGCTTTGCCAATCCCTATCAGGTACCTGGTATGGTCCTTTAGGTTATTCGGACTACACTGTAGATGCGTGTTCCCCAACGGAAACAACCGACAACGTCAAACCGAGCGCAACTAATAATACACTCAACTACGTAGACAGTTGCTGATCAAATGAGTAAGGTGCGGCGACAGGTCTCGCCACGCAATGTCAACCGATCCACCCCCCAAACAAAATATTGAACACGATTCAGCAGTAGATCGACGAATTACCAGTAGTTGACTATCGATGCTGGGAAGCCAAGGAGAAAGCGCTAACATGCTGACCATAAACTTGAAATCTGACGTTCGTATACGCGAAGTTTTCATTCGACTCTGACTTGGCACTACCAGATTCGGCACCTTAACCTTTACCCTGGGCCTAAGGCGGCACCCTTCTCCATGATCATGAGGCAGCACCCCACGAAAATAAACCAAATATAAAGCAAAAAGCGAGTCATATGTAAGAGATGGTAATTATCATTAATCAATTACCAGGTATTTAATTGTATTTTTTGTTTCGGGGGGGGGGGAGCTTGAACTCATTTGTTGCATAGCTGTAGGAAAGACCATAGACCCTCGCACCCCTACAATGCCGTGACGGAGCACGTCGGATTTCCACCGACCAGGTAAATATCACGTGCACCAGGCGTGAAGAGCCGTGAGGTGTTCGACGACGAGTCGCATGAAGAGTGAGCTGCATCCTACTAAGAATCTCTCTTAAGGCGGACTTCCGCATCTCGCGCGTACTTTCTTGATTCTGGATAACAGCCCCGAATGAATGAATTCATTTATTTTCTGGTGTGGTCACTTCTAGGGACAGCAATTGGATACTATGTGACTGCCTCGTTGGGGGCTTACCAAAGTCACTGGCGCGAGTGATATTTCTGCTCCTTTGCGGTCTTGAGCTTTCGAGCTGTTTTAATTTTGTGGTTTAGACGGGTTCTACGATAGAGGCAGCACTTTTTGGATTTTCGTTTCTTCAGCCTGGTATCTGTCCTGCTCTAGACACACGTGCGCGAGCCATCTCCTTGCCGCCACGGCTTCGGACACACGAAACATACATGGGCCGTATCCAGAATATCACGGCCTCCCGACATAATAGAGGAGACGTATCATTCTGTCACAGACTCCACACACAAATAGTGTCGTATCATTACATCACGGATTGTGGCAGGCGAGCCCGTTACTTGAGCCGGCATCCGGGGACATATCACCCAGACCAATATTCCTCGAAACACAACATGAACACCAAATTTACGTACATCAGTTTCGAGCACCGAGTATCGCCAACAGCCCCCCTGCTCGGATCAAGATGTGACAAGGCCCGAGCAATGTATCAGCACTTGCCAGGTGAAACGGCAATTTCAAATTCCAAAACAAAAATTTCCTCTTGGGTAAAACGGCACTCCGAGTTCCATATCTATCGTCATCCCACGGAAGGGGTTGCACTTCTTGGGCCGAACGTTTCTGGCCGGTTGAGACCTTCAAGTGAGGAACTTGTTTGTTTTAGAGCTAGCGCATAGATATGTTGGTCGGGCTGCGCGAACAAATATCTTCGAAGTCATCTTTCAGATGAGATATTGAGGTCCTCATGTTAGGAACTCATAAACGTATGCTGCACCTCTACCGTGGGATGGCTCCAAGTCTCAATCTCAATCTAGATCTCCTAAATAAAGTGAGACATGAACTACGAGAAGGGAGACCCCAACAAACGAAAGCATGCCGCAACACAATCCCATTAGATGTAGACCTCCCGCCTTAACCTTGTGAGCATAGTGCGCATTTAAGCACAGCGCAAACTGAACTCCACTACCCATACCCCTCCGGAATGTATCGCCATACGTATTCGTAGATGTAATGTATATCAAGACCATAAAAAAAAAGGCAAAATACCGATCGCGTGATTCGCCATTCCGTATGCAGGCAGAAATAGTATTCACCTATTGATGATAGGTACCGCTCCACGTTCGATAGCCGACCGCATTTCTCCCAACCGCCGTATTGTGCGCCCTGCCACTTTGCGGAAGAGCAAGCCCCCCGCGAGCTCGTCCTCATCAAATAATGTATCAGACCAGTCGGCAAGTGGGGAGCTCCTACCATTAACACAGGTATTAGTTGCCCGTGCAGTGCTGCGTTCACCTAGATGTTACATCGAATCACACGGATATCATCTACCAATCAAACAATCAAGCACGGCGGCTGTTGTCCCCCTTCCAGTCTTCGGCATAGCCGTGGCATTGCTCCTATCGCTTGTCCGCTTACCAGGAGAACTGAACTCGACATAATGGCGGGTAAGGTCGCGCGATCGAAATGCTGGGGGCGATATTTGGCGCTCAACGGATCATGCATCACCAGTGTGTGTAGTAGCCGTGGTGTACCCATTTAATTCAAACAACACATTTAATCCGGCACGGCTTCGATGGCCTCATGCATTTATAGCTTGCCGCGAACACCAGGTAGTTCATCCAATCCCCTTTGCTCGGCGGGCAAAACATCCAACTCGCTCACGGCTGCCCGTGACTCATGGCCCACACGCACCCAACGCAAGCACAACACTCCATAATCTACGATGGAATATCTCCGTCTTGTTCCCCAGCACAGACTTTTCCCTCCTCGATACACAACAAACGATACCCCTCCTGCTCGGTGCATGCGAAGGAATGACATGGCATAGTTGAAGCAAATTAAGTATGTCGCGATCCCATGATGACCCCAGAACCACCCCGACGAAACTCAAACATCATAATCCAAACTCATGTCCAAATCTGTAAACCAGAAATGACAGTTGTACCTGTGCTTGAGGCCGTATCGACCACAAACAACGGTGGGGGCGTCTAGCCAACGACCAACCCAAGCAAAACAATCCCCGCGAAATGTCGACGCCTCCTGCCACCGTATAATTATGGTACCTGATTACAGTGTAACATCCAGTTTGTTTCAACTGCCTAACCCCGGAGGTTCCGGGCGAATATCCTACCTGAACTTGAGGTGCGCCTGCAAACGCATCGTGTCTATTAACACTACATTGTCGGGTTTTCATTATATTTGAGTTAACACCGAAGTGAAATCACCCAAAACGTTGGGGTTTTAAGGGATTTATATGTGGAGTGAAATCCATCTCCAAATCTCTGGGTGTTATGCGCAATCAAACCTGACACTGTAGTACACCTGATTTCAGAGTCGAAACGAAACAATTCCAACGACACCCGAAATTGAGCTGCTGGGAAGGGCTACGTAGTCCTTCAAACGTTTGCCTAGTTTCGCCCAAAATGACTGTAGTTATTCCAAAACAAACTTTATTTGACATTTTGTTGATCCGCTTTGCAGATATAAAACGTAGGGCATACGTACTAACGCTGATTCTGGTACACAACACGCGCCGATATAATACGCTTGCAGAACGCCATCGTTGTTTGTGATGTCTTCTACATTTGCCTTCGAGTTGATTGGTTTGTCGATGACGAAAACTAGCAAACCAAGAACAACCTAAACCATTCTTTGGCAGAAGAAGGAACAAAAACACAGGTATAAAAAACAGGTCTCTGTCCAACGAAAATGAAAATAACTCGTGTAATTTCACCCTAAAGTCAACTCTCGAAACTCCACCATACGGTCACTTCCAGGTTCACGACATGTTGCATTTTCCCCCCGTAATCGGCTCAAATAATTAGTCAACCCTGAAAATCCCGCTGAGCGCGCTCCGCCAAACAGCAACGGTGTTGTGTCCGACGGCTGTTTAACACACATGGGTATCAACTGGAGTTGTGTCCGACGGCTAGTTTCTAACTGACTCCCAACGCCCAACGCTCTCTGCTTCAATACGAAGCGCTCTATATTGGTCCCCGTTTACCAACCAAGACGTTTCGGCACACCTTGCTTCTGGCGTAGGTTCCGTTCAAGGTTTGGCCGAACCAGGTTTGGCTGCGCACTGGGGCTTGTGGTTCTTCCAGTCGTCGCGTTGACAGTCTTTGGAGCAGTAGGTCACCTTGCGGCACCTCGAGCAAGCCATGGAAGAACCCCCTTTTCCACACTTTGTGCAGCTAACACTGTCACCGGCGCGGCACCCAGTGGTCGAGCCGCTAACCGTAGCCTCCCCCAGACGAGCATACAACGGGCTTAGTGCCGCCCTGTACATGAGCGCACTTATCGCAACTGCTTTCACGGGCTTCATCGACTCCATAAACGTATGGGGGAGGTCTTTCCCCATGCCGCAGCTGCACACAGTCGGACTATCACCACTCTGAGTCGAGTAAAAGCAGTCCGAGGCGTGTTTGTATGTCTGTCGGGCACGTTCGACGGCGACAGGAAGCAGCGCCATCCACAGCTTGATCTCCTCATGGCAGGCCTGAACGGTGCATGGTGTCGGCAATTCGTGAGTATCTAGCACAATGACTTACTTGACAATGTGCCTGCAACTGGCGTGCCCCCGCACTGGATGACAAAGGGAGAAACACGAGCGCCCGATATCTACATGTGATACTTCGATACCTTCACGTCAACCAACGGCCCATTTACCTGCATGAAGTTTGTGGCCATACCACCGACGATGGCACCTAGCTGAATAGAAGCCTCGTCGTCCATGCGGTCCACCGGCAGGATGCAGCAGTCCAGCACCAGCGCTTGGTTGCTTGGGTCCAGGAGGATCTCATTCACCCACACCCAAAGCGTAGGTTCGTCTTGTCTTTGGTTGTTGGTGATGCACGCCCAAGCGTGCTTCCATGAGAGGCTATCCTCTGTGTGAGTTGCGCAAGCTGATGCAGCAATGTCGAAGATGCTCTCCTATGCGGGGACAGGTAATAGGAGCAGGTAGCACAAACATTAACAGACACCGATCGAGCAACTTACACCAACAGTAGTAGCGCCACCGAACACCAACAACACTAGTGTGGTGAAGCTATGATACATCTGCTGCATTCGTGGAACGTGGAGTCACCTTCATCCCGCGAAAGCCCAGATGCGGTCCAGGCGTCGGGCGACTGGAGGGCTGCTCTTGCGAAGACCTCTCGGCGTGATGGCCAGACATGGGGCCCATGACCTGTAAGTTGGAGTTTGGTCGACAGTCAAGTTTCCATATTATCAACGCAGTCTACACGATCAACTTTTGACAGAACGGTCCAGTACACAAGGGCACCACACATAGACGCCGGGAATCGTCATGTAGGGTAATGCAACTCGACGCGGAGGTATGGGTAAACCACGGATAGGAAATCACGGTGGGGTGCTTAAGTAACAGCTGCCTCGGTCAGGTATTGGCAAACTTATCCGGACACATTCTGCGATAGAGGTTCACCATTTGTTTTCTAAAGCTCCTCACTTGAAGAGCTCTATACCCTCACCGAAAAACTGATTTTGAGCAAACTGAAAGTACAATCCAGTTAACTAACCCATGTCCCATGTATACAAAAACAACATATTGCAAAAATAGAACGACATACCGACAAGTTTGGGTTAAGGAGCCCCGTCCTTCAGAAAATAAAAATACCAAAAAGGCTACCTCTATCGTAGAACGCGTCTCCGGAGGTCTAGCACTAACCGTGAGTGTATTGCGGGTACTCTATACCTATTAAGTTGTTACGAAACCGTTAAATGATTCTTGATTGTTAACGGTTGCTTGGTTAGTGTCGCAATAAATATAAGCTTGACGATGCTCTCCTCTATAAACTGTTGAGCACCTCTCGGAAAATGCATGGGATACACGAACGGCTCCATTAAGGATGGTTACATCCGTACTAACCTCAGGGTGTGCCCACTCGGCGTTGAAGTCCAACCTTGGTAGGGACGCCAGCGGCACACATATCGGCCAGCAAAACGTCGACAGGAGGGTCCTTCGGCCGTCGGTTTCGACGTTGACCGCCGTCAATGAGAACGGAACCTCAAGGAGCCCTTCGCACGGAAACACGACGAAGTACGCGTAGCCCTGGCTCTTGGTGTACACCACGCGAACATCCGTGCATATGACCGGATATGGGAAGCTAGCCGTGTGGACGAGGTCCTCGCCAAGAACGACCCGAACAGAGCACGGGTCTTGAGTTCCCTCCACGTGCGGAATCCTCCCCTTAGCTAGCTGTTCACGGGCCTCTCTGTTAGTCATCACCAGCTTGACCCTTCCCATCAGTAGCCCTCCCCTTCCATGCCCGGGTTGGCTTATCAGCTCGAGGGACTGATCGACAACCGAATTGCCGTGTTTGAAGCGCTGAAGGAAAGGAGAACTGGGCGCACCCGGCGTTCCCGTCGCCGAGGAAAACGGTGTGACCTCCTCGGACCGACTGGACACAGCCCTTTTAGGGCAAGCGAGCGGTGGAGAAGAAGAACGTCCTTTCCACTTCCAGGAAGATCCACCAGGCATCAGGACTGCTGTCCTATCCTTGTTGGCTAGGTTCGCACCGTAAAACACCTTCAACATCAGCCCTCCCAGCTTTCTCATGACGTGTGCAGGCGCTTGGAATACTTCAGCGCTATCTTGAGGCCGTAGTTGCAGCTCGGTCAGAGATGGGGGTGCCACCATCAGCGCATAGGTAGGCACAATCGCGGATACCATAAGCTCGGCCTCAGGGTCGTCCTCTCGCGTGTCCCGAACTTCCAGGTGCTGGGTCAAAGAGCACCAGTCGCGTCCGTTGTCTACCACCTCGCTCCCGCCACGGCGCGCTCGGACGAAAGTCATGTGAACGCTCACAAAGTGGTTGTCGAACCGGGATTGCTTTCCCCACAGCGCCAGGTACACTGCCGGGGCAGTAAACTCCCGGAGGAGGCTCAGCCCCGAGGCAGGCACCAAGAGGACTACTCTGCGAGTGTCAAGCGGGACTGCCAAGGAAGCGTTAGAAATGGGCACGAGACCCAGAGCTTGGAACAGGCCCTCCTGCAGAAAGGCGTGAAATGTCGGCAAACGCAGGATCGAGCATGTATGTAAGCCAAAACGTTTGCAATATGTTAAGGCACCATACTATTTGCCTGCCTTCTGTGTGTCGTGATACGCGGTCGCGGGTTGATACTATTTAATACAGTACCGTATTTTATTTTTTACGTGAGAAACTAGGTGATGCCTATGTCGCGTTTTTAGTATCGTCCGGGGTGGTTTCCTCTGCTCAGGTAGTGTCCAATTAGACCCAGGTGATAACGGACATGCTTTACTTGAGGTTTTATTTCTTGATCGCCGGGGGGTGGTTTCTCGTGGGTGGGGTGATATCGAGGGGAATGATAGCCGTACGATGAGTAATGTTTTGTTCATGTCGCAATCTCACCCATGCAGCAGAGGGGGGTGACAACTAGGGGGGTAATTCGAGACAATCGGCACGTTTTGATGATTCCAGGCGGTGGCAGAGAGGTGACAACAACGAAATGATAACATCGAGAAGAAGTATACGCCATGTTTGGATAAAGCTTTTGCACTACAGCCAGGCGGGGTGACAACAAGGGGGTGATAGCTAAGCGAGTACTACATGTATGACTTGATCTGAAAGGGCCTTGATGTTCCCGCTGTCTTATACCAGGTACATACTACACCGTGTGCCTTTGTCGGCGATGATACCAATAATGCTTCCCTTTTGAAAGTTGGGGGTGCTAGCCGGACGCTCGTAATTTCATCAATTTCGTAGAGGTGGTACCGTTGCTTGGTGTCATCCTTAATGTGCAGTGCCGGAAGCTTCTTTTGTGTGAACCCGGACGATATTCGCTTGGGTATTATTTGGAAGACCCCGGGTGGTCATAATTTATGTATTATTGGGAAGGCGTACCGGCTGAGGTGATGGAAGCTAAGGGGGCCTAGGTGATAGTATACATGTTTTATAATGGTTTTGCACTTTTACCACCGGGGTTGGTTTCCTGTGGTGAGGTAGTATCTAAGAGAAGAGTCGTAGCTCACGTCAAGTTCGGTATAATGAAGTTTGCTCACGTGAGGACTCCGTTCATGTTCGTTGCGCAGAAATATTGGGCGACTGCTGACCTGTTCTTGCGTTAGGTTGCGAGCCAAATAGATGCCGCTGTCGTTGATTATAGCCCGCAGGGCAGCCTGGAAGTGTACCGTTTCCAAGCGCAGCCGGCGGCCAGCCAAGGCTAGGAGGCGTCCGAACGACGCTGAAGTGTAATTCTTCGGCCCTGTGACCTTCTCAACAGCCTCGTCCTCAGTCAGCCCCCGCACTCCTGACGAAACCGACCCCGTGGTTGGCATGTGTGCAAACATCGCTTTGTAGACCGGAAGGGTTAGGTCGGCAAAGTTGCTTGGGCTGATGCTTCCAAGGATGTAGGTAGCGCCTGAAAGAGACTTCAGTTCGGTTTGATTCAAAGGGGTGACGGTAAAACATCGAAGTGTGTCACTAACTCTGAAAAACATTCGTTCCTCTCAATCGGCCTATTCGTGATATGGTCTTGTTCAATACGGGTGATGCACAGCATTGCGCTTGAGCTCGACGATGCAACTACTAAAATTAAACCTCGTGAGTGAAACTTCTAAAACATTGTCATATGTATTTTCCTCTGGTTCTCGACACTATCGCTGTACACCTTTGAAGCTAGGTTTGCAATCCAACCATGTTGTGCACGATTCATTTTGGATAGGCTTACGTCAGTTGCCGCGGAAGCTTGCGCTGGGCGCTTCCATGTCAGCCGCAAGATGCGTGGGCCTGTGACTCGACGCGCGAATACCGATTTTGACTCCGTCAACAAACCGATGGTGGTGATGTCCGCATGCCCCACCACAGATGACAGGCTCGATACCGGCACAACACCTGCAATTGTATTCAAGGTCAGAAAAGGGCCACATCAATCAATGAAAATATTTATGAAACTATTTCAAGCGCACTTCATCGTGTGATTTTAATGCCTTCGTACCTCTGCTCGCCCCCTTGGCTCGGCCTTATGCTCACAGCCGTAGACACACGAATTATGGTTTGACCCAACGGCTCGATCTTGGCCAAGTCTACTTCTCTGGGGTTGGTTGAAAGGGTACACAAATATGGTGCGGCCAAGCCCACAACGGTGTGCTCAACCCAGCGGCTTGTTTCAAGCGACGGGCTTCGTGAAAACATTGTTTCCCCCTTCTCAATTACGTTTCGGTTTGATGCCAAGATCATCTACGCATCCAATAACGTATTTTTGTCCGGATTGTTGAATTGGCTACAACTGCGTGATTGTGATTCTGAGTGGGACAGCCTGGGCGGGATAACCTGATCTGGTGTATCACCACACCAGTCAGAAGGTAGCTTCATGGAGGTCTCTCTTCAGTGGTTTCGGTTTGTCTAACGGTCCTTCGGGAGCACTCTATACTGTATCAGTATATACAAGACGTCAAAACATATATTTCAACATTCTGCCTGCCGATGAACGCTGATTTCATCGGAGCGTCCCTATCACGTCACACAAAGGGAAGTGCTTGCTTTCACGGCCTTTGATAGATGTTGCGGCTTGTGGAAATCCTATCTATGAAACCAAGTATACTTCGATTCGGCCTTCTATATAGTTTGTGCAAAGAGTCGACCCCCAGCTATGCAACTCTTAGTTTTGACACCCGCAACAACTTGGCCGCTCCAACCCCTTGTATATTACGTGGACCACATTATTCCGACCGGCCTTCAGGCTTGTAACATGTGGTGGTAGCCGTCTATAAAACTCACCCTTTTGTTGCCATACCCATAATTGATCTACTAAAACACCTTATGATACAAGCAGCGGAGATCGCGGACAAAATGAGCCCACTATAAACGGGGTGGGATAAACAAAGCAAAAACGTCCGACCCGAGGCCTTGAAAGGAAATAATTTCCTTTACACCATAAAACAATTGCGAGCCGATACATACCTAGAAGTATCGCGGCAGCTTGGGAGGTCATACAGAGTAGCTTGTTATACAACGCCTCTGTGTCCTTGTGCAGGTGCTCTGTGTTCGCTGATGCCAACAAGCTGGTGAGCAATACCGAGTGCGGCAGCAGCCCTAGAAGCGGCGCAGTAGCAACCAAAATATTGACAGCACCTGCGCAATCGGTTGGACGGAAGCCCGGTATCAGCACGAGTAGCTTGGCTCAAGGGTCATTTTGGGAAGCGTGAAATAATTAGAAACGTTCGTGAATAAAGGATAAAAGACGAACCTGCTCTCCCGTAACTCGGTGATGTGCCTGTGCCACCACATCCAATTTTCACGAGGTGTGCATCAGAGTGTCCGCACGCAAAGCTTCCACAATAGCAAGCAAACCTTCCAGCCTACATATATCTACCCATAGAAACACAAGCTGTGATCGATATCAGCACAGTGGCATTCCCGACGGTTTACCGAGATGCTCCGCGAGGGTGCTGGTGCTGATGACGTCAAACTCCGCGCGAGGTCCCACAAACGTGTCTTTGCGAAGTCGCAATGGCTGCAGTGCTCCTTGCTGAAACGCGATGCCCCTGAATGTCGCCGAACCCGAGCTGGTTGTGCCGAGCCCGCCACCATTCTCAGGGTCTCCCGCCGTTGGCGATGTTGTCGATGAGGCTAGCATCGCGTCGCAGAAATTGATGGCATCACCTACGTTGACGTTGATCCTCAAGTGCGCCGTAGCAGACGCAGTTATGACACCGGGCCCCGACGGTAGGATTGCCGTAGCTGCCAAAAACCCGCCACACATCTGGCTCAGCTGCTCCAAGGCAGCCCCGAATCGGGCGTTTTTCACACCCCTCTTGGCAGATGCAGTCGACGAGCCCTTCTTGCAGTTGTGGGTGACCGCCGCGTTCATCCTAAGAACCCGCGGCGCGAGTTTGCCGTGCATGGGTTGGGTGCTTTCTTCGCGAAGCTTCCAGGATGCCACTGACATTTTAAGATTGCGAAAGAAGTACATGGGACAGAGCTCGAATGATCATTAAAACCAGGCTAGGGTGCACTTATTGCCTCTGAGGCACCTCACTTGAGGAGCTCTACACCGATGACAACCCCAAACATTGACGTTGAGAAAATATGATGGACTATCACGTGCCCATATACAGGGACGTGCGTAACGAGTGTCACTATAAACAATTGAATGGGGTTCCAGCGACACTGGGTAGTTCATCAGAGGAGCTCCGTTAGTCATAAATGGTTTGGCCAGACATTGCTGTTGACAGCCGCTATCGTAATACGCGTCGTACAGAAAGTGCAACCACGACACTAAAAAACACAATCTAACCAACTGCCTAGACTAGAGGACGTGATCTACCGCCAGGTACCAGGTGCAGCAGCGCGGCATGCGGTGAGTATGTTGATAAACTTCTTGTTGTGCAGTTCCAGTGCAACCCCCCTTAAACCAGTAGCCCTGGGATGCTACGCGTGGGCGACACGGCAGTACGATCGTCGTTACGTTGCCCCCCCTCGCCGCTATACTGTGCTCAAGAATAAACAGGCCCCAAAAACGCCAATCCTAAACGGGCTGCTGTGCAATTTTCGCGCTACGGACCTACCACAAGAGACTTGCTTACCACCTTGATTTAGACACGGGCATACCTCCTACAGTAGTATTTACATACACCAGACCTTCTGTGTGGAAGGCATCCAGTGGGAACGCCGCATAATGAAGGCTGTACGCCGTGCTTCTCCTCTCCGTCACCAGCAGGAGCGGGTTCACGAAGTTGCTCGGCTTACGCTTGTTAGGTGTCTTTTTTTCCGATAGCAGGAGAGGGAAAGGGTCCAAAACGCCTTCAACCAGGTCTGCAACAAGGTCAGACGATAATGGGCGGTCAATGGTGATGTTGCGCCATCTGGACCGTACGGCGGATCCCATCGGCTCGTCCGATCTTGCAGGCATAAAGCGACAATCGGTTTGCTGTATCCTACTAGGTCAGCGTCAGCCCGGGAACAAGTAAGCGCATACCACGGTATGAACACAATTTTGGAACTCGACCTTCACGGTTTTGATACCTGCACCTGTAGGCTAAAACAAGATTACATCATTCGTTTATTTTTCGATCAACCTCACATTCGTGATTCATCTCGTTGTTGGCTTGAACGCTGCTGTCTTCTTGGCGGAGTGAAGCCAGACCCATGGCTCGAGAGGTGGTGATAGTTCCCTTGGAGATGTGTTTCCTGATGAAGGCGGACCGTTGTTTCTTCACGCTCGAAGCTGAACACCTCGTCTGCAAGCTTGTGTCGGCGTAGAGGGTCAAGATATCACGCACACGGTCTTGGCTGCGGTCGTCGGTGAAGTGAACCAAACTCCCAAGCTCGGTTGAGTTCCACTCCGCTGAAGATGCGATGCAAGCCGACAACCTCCCGGCGACGTCCTGAATCGTCCTAAGGACGTCAGCGTCGACGAACACGTTGTACATGGCGCTGAACAGTAGCCCGATCCATTGAGCAAAATGCGCGTGGTGCTCTTGCCTCCCGGCCGCACCCGCCGGACACACCGGGCGTGCTTGTGGACCCGCGTTTGTGTTGCATGCTTTGGAGCTTACGGTTTCGTTTACCTGAAGGGTCGCGTCGCCGATCTTCGCTTCGGCTGTCGCACTGCTTGCTGGGCTGTCTAAACGGCCCGTCGCCTCGATCCGGCCATCAAGCATGCCCGTCTCCACAGGCGCCAGCAGAACTCTAGAGTCGAGGATCAGCTGGAGCATGACGAGATTCCTGGCATGGATGGCGGGTTCCCAGTCGTTGAGGGTAAATGTCAACTCGCGCGGCACGGGCCCACAGCTCACGCCTCGTCTCCCATGGAGTTGAATGGAGTACAGCAAGTTTCGAAGGTCGCCACAGCCCAGGCTGAGAATGTTAGCCCTTGCGGCGTCGTGTGGTATATGCTGGAGAAGGTCAGTCGGAGGAGTGTCTCCTGTTGTTGCGGGAAGGGGGGGTGTCTCGGTTTGGCTTACGGGCGCAAGTAGACTCGAAGCACATGATGCTCTCCCCGCAAATCGTGCGCATGCAGTAACACTATGGTCAACCGATCTGGATGTATTTGTGAACGCCAGCTTCCACGACCAACGAACACACCGGCGCGTCAGCGGTGATGACTAAAAATGCTCAAAGCCAGCAGTTCCCTCGTAAGAGGGGTATTCACTGAGTCATCCCACGGTAGGGGTGCAGCAATAAGTTTATGAGCTCCTGACACGAGGAGCTCGATATCTCACCCGAAACATGACTTCCAAGATTTTCGTTCGAGCAAAGCCGATCAACACGTATGTCTAATCGCCAGTCCTTCTTAAAACAAATATACTCGTAAAATGAGCATATCAACCGGTAGTTCCTCACTTCAGGAGAACAACCGGTCAGGAACGTTTGACCCAAAAAAGTGCAACCCCTACCGTGGGATGATTCCACTACAGTAGAATGTAAATCTACACCTGAAGGTTCCTAGCCCTCAATACCAATATGTGACCAAAGCTAACGTAGGGGGATCACTGTTTGCACGTTGCATTCTTCCAGCCGTTCACAGCAGTAACCAGGGTGAGTGGCTACTCTACACATGTGTATGCCTAACCCTTTGTGTTTTGTGGTTTCGAGATATCTACCCCAATGTTTTTTATATAATGCTGCGCTAACAAAACAACTAAGGTTTCATCTTGAGTGAGGCGCAGAGCCACTCGTCCGAGTGACCTACACCCTGCAGTTGAAACAGGGGTGCTCCCTCAACCTCAGCCTTGGTTTGGTGTCTCCTACAAGAAGATACAACGTTGATGCGCAAATAGTAACTACAACAGTTGTCCCTGTTGTTTCGATACGAACATGTGGCTCAGGAATTGAGTCCGTGGTCCGCATTTCCATGTCTCTGCTCACCAAAGGCGTAGAAGTAGAAGTCTTTGACGAAATGCGTTGCGTGCGGGTGAACGAAGCACTTGTCGGGAGCGCCATTCTCCTCTGACGTTAACATGGCCAGCAAGCGCTGCTCAAGCTATGCTGACAACCTGAAAAGGAGCGACACCAGGCGGAACGACGCAAGCATCGCATCAACCAATGGCATGAAACGAACAATATTTTGGAGACAGTACGCGACAAAGTAAAACGCTTGCCTTGCAAGGAAACAAGTTATTTAGACTATACTATTATGTAAGTCACTATTGTCCAAACACTCCAGTAAAGTCTGGCGAGCTGCCCAAAGTCTTTCCCTCCTGCGGGTGTTTGGGTGAACGAAGTGCAGTAGGTATGGAGGCAAAGGCTTGTAAAGACCACCAATATCCAGCCTAAAACGATGTTGTTCGTGCGAAACAGTTTCGGAGAAACTACTGGAATATCTTGTAAATATGACAAATCTCAGCTAAGTCCTTCCATGCCTTAAAGGCATGCCTTACATGTTGACTGAGATAGGTTTCCTGGCACAGGCATGCGTGTGCCTAAAGCACTGCACCGGCGGTCATTTGGGTGATTGGCGGGACGTTGTCGCCAAAGCGCAACCTTGGTACGTCGGGCCGACGGACACAAGGTGCCGCAACGTACGAGAATGCATTGCTTTTATGAGACCTCCTGCTTAAACCTTCAAACAAACGTGTGAGATTATCGGCAGATTTTAGATGTTATTGCAGAGTCCGGTCATGTGATACGAGAAGGTACACCAGGGAAATAAGTAGCTGCTGTGCTATTGCGTGGCCGCAGCCGAAACGTTCAACCAACTATTTTGTATCCATGGTTATGCGTCATCCGCACTCGGGGAGGATAAGGTCTCCTATTCCCGAATCATAATTTTTCCCATGCATCTACAACTTCCACAACTCGGGACGAAAAGGATAAGCCCCCGGATAGATACCGCACCGCACGGTGTGGAAACTGCACCCCCATCTGCTGATCGCTGGTTGATTGGCTGGGACTCATGGAGTCAGCGCGCGGGCAGAGTTGCTCGTCAGGACAACGACGAGGTACCGCAGCCCTTGGGGAGGATAAGGTCCCATCCTTAGATCATAGACTATTCCAAACATTTACAACTCCAACAACCCCGGGACAAAAATGGCAAACCCTCGGCCCTACACCGCCCAGCACGGTGTGAAAACTCAACCCCCCTGGCTAATTTATGTATCGCCGGCGTGCGTTAGACATGCGCGCTGGGAACTGGGACACATCGATATCGCGAGGTTTATATATAGCAGTACAAAGTAGTGCGCATACTACTGAAGCTAGATGTTAAGATATGCGTGGGGTATAAGTCGGTTTTACCACTTGCAAAGGGTTAATCCATTGCCTATGCTCAAACTTAGCCTGTTAACACCCTCCCGCCCTGAACCGGCGGAATAGCAGGTCGGCCGGGCATACGGGTGGACTTGTCAATACCCACTCGGTTCCGTTTTTCGGGGATACCGGGGAGGGTATTTTTAAAGTCCGACATGGGGAAAGTCGGAAACGTTTATTTTTGGTGGATGGTGAGATTCGAACTCACGACCTAAAAACCTATGATCTGTCGACGACGCCATTTGTTGAGGTATTTGGGGCATTATTATAGCCCGTTCGACCACTAGTAAGAGGTGAATCCATTGTTCACCCAAACTAACCCTTTTAGCATAGAGCTGTGAATCGGCACGGCTTAAGTCACACACTGCCTATTAGTCGGACTAAATAGTCAGTTGTTTCCCCGGAGGTGCCGACTACCCGACTTGCTGGGTTTGGCTATGTGTTGGGAGGCTTTTAAAATGCGGCATATATCTTTTCTCCGCTAATTCCGACGGATTTTGGTTGACAAGTGGCTTCCAAACGGTCGCATCCTTCTGTTCTTGGATTGGACGGCGTATAGCTAAAGCCCGCACTTGAGATGGTATAATAAATTGAGGCGCGGCTTTTCACCTAAAATGAGAAACTCGATGTCAAAAATGCGGCTGGCGCCCATGAAAATGCTATGCCAGCGCCGTGGGCTTTCATCGACTTGCCGTGGGTTTCACGGGAGTAGCTCCCAAAGACCCATGACAGTGGTTAGAAGGTCCATGAAGGCCGATGGCTATCCTCGGTAGTGCCGCCTCAGTACTGCATGTTAGTGCATTGTTGTCTGGCGGTGTCACGGCAATGGCATGGTGGTCGATGCAAGGCTATGCATTGGAGCTGGCGAAGAAAGTGCAAGGACTGTACAGTCACGGCAGCTCATGGCAGTGTATATTTGTAACTTGACATTTGGCACTTTCAAGGACCTTAGCGGCAATGCCACGGAATCATCGAATTGTGTGAACTCTGTAGTAGCCGTTCTTGTGTCTGCAATCATGTGCGTGTCTGTGTGTGTTCTTCACATTAAACTGGCAGGTTCACCCGTCTACATCCAGCACAACCAGTGTCCGTGCCTATGCCTCCTATGATAGAGAGAAGAGTCCCTTGGTCACTAAATACGAGGCAGATGTACAAATTGCAAATACAGCAAGGTGATTATCCCACGCAATGCCAACCGCCGATACGAGGGCAACATATATGGAAGCCAGCACACCAGACTATTTGCAAGGAAAAACAAAACAAAGTGCCATTTTTGAGAAAAAACAAAAAGGAATTTGATATTGATCTATCCGTAATTCTTTACATGGCTAGTTGATTTGTGTTATACTTTGTGGATTAGAGTCAT